>JAVFBX010186291.1:0-13901 GCA_034783855.1 Mopalia kennerleyi | reverse complement strand
CTTCTAACTTCGGCTTCTTCAGCAAAATAAGTATAACTCATTCGATTCTGTAATTACAACAAAAGTCCTTATTTTGGATTTTGGGCGCTAGTGCCTCTTTAATGCAATACTAACAACATCGATTGGTTTCCTAAATTGACCAATCATAGAACCACGTCTCAAATCTGGCTTGTATAAAAGCCGAAGGTTTACCGACTGCGAATTTTAACACGACGAAGTGACGAACTGATACGCACACACTCAACAAACATCATTCAAATAATAAACTTTGAGTGGAGTTGAATTTTCCCATGTTTACAACATGTGACTTACAACAGTAACAGGGAAGAAAATCCGACAACCGGCTTGTTTTGGCTGGATTTGGTGTTTACCATAGCCCCGTGGTATCTGTGTTTTTATTGGACAACTAAAGTTGTGAACTTTCGTGAACCCCAGTGAGCTTAACTTAATTGAACAGTATAGTGTGATTGCATTAGATCTCAATATAGCGACAAACATAACAGGGGAGCGTTTTTGAGATCTGATTGTACTGAGATTGGCTGTAACGAATCGACCAAACAGATTGCAGTACTTACGGTACCGATACCTAATTATGTACAGATTTCGCAGCGTCACGCTCACCATCAAACTTGACCTTTGTCTTGATAAGTTTTAGCCAATGAGCAAGTTAGGAAAAAGTCAGACAACAGTCAAACAATATAGCATTATTCCAACTGAACTCCAATAAAAGATACACATGGATACATGGTGATACAATATTTCGGTTTATTTTAAAGCCATGGTCAAGAATTCTTCAACATAGCCGATGTGACGTCCATTACCTAGTCCAGGATTAAATTAAATAGCGGTTTAAGCAACCGGCTGCTGGTTATCCTTTTAGGAAATCTTTTCTCACCAATTTTGATTACATTTATATTAACAAATAAGCAAAAATTACATTCAACATCAGTAACCATTAACTGATCTTTTTAAATGCAATCGTTTATTTGTAGCTTAACTGGGCCTATTGTTCCCATGGCATATGTAGTTGGACAACAAAGACTGACAGCTAAGCACAATAAGCAACTGTGAAAATAGTCCGGTTGTCTTCAGTGCGTCGAGAGTCGTCTCCCCTGTTCTTGGGTTTTCAACATGGTGCGTATATATTTTAAGTGCCGCCGTTTGGCGCGCTAGCTAGCTCAGGGGCGACAGCTCTGTAGAGTATGTATTATATCAGTGTAAATCCCCTGTTGTAACCATGAAGTTTTTTATTTTTTTGTTTCATTGGGGTTTAACGTCGTACTCAATGGTATTTCACTTATATGACGACGGATTGTCCACTTCTAACTGTTCCTTGTGGAAACCATGTAAAAAAAACACCCCCGCGATTGCCGGAGCCACATCTTGTGACTCACTCAGATACCTGAGGGTCGACAGACGGATGAAGTTTTTGAACGCAGACTGGGCACTTTGAGATAAACCCGCGCCATCACTATTATTACCAGGCAGTCACGAGACGTTGCCCTACTTTTAGCTAGTTACGAAAAATGCATCTGCTTAAAAATATGAAAATTGTGGGTCAACCTTTAATGGAAACAAATTTAGATCTAAGAATAGGGAAATTATCAAATTGCATTGATCTACATCATAGTATAGTTCCGGTATATTTATACAGCTGTAGTTTGTTTGATTGGGGTTTCACGTCGTACTCAAGGGTATTTCACTTATCATGATGAAGACGGATTGTCCACTACACACTGTTCCTTGCCCTATTATGGTGGAAAACTGAAGGAAACCTCGCAAAAACCACCCCCGCGATTGCCGGAGCCACATCTTGTGACTCACTCATATATCTGAGGGTCGACAGACGGACTCAGCTGTAGTTTGTCTGGCTACGGCCGCACAATTTACGCCATTTTAGATCAAACCAATACATTCAAAATGGTCCTGGTTTATTACCAAGCGGGTTATCATAAGGCACGTAGATGAGACGCCTTCCGGTTTTAATCAAATGAGTAAATCCATCACATTTCAATAGACTTCAAAATCTTATCAGAATACATAATTCCCAACTTTGGAGATTAAGGCCTCAAGGTTATATTGCTGTCCAGCGATAGTGTTAACGATAAAAAAAGATGTACCGACCGTTACGTATATGACAATACCAATTGTTGGGTTATTGGCTGAGGAGTAAAATGATTGTTTATCTAGAAACTTTAGTGTATTCAAACCCATTTTTAATAAAGACGTACGTGACCACAGTATAAAATTAAACGAATTCTTGATTTGGTTTTTTGTTTGAGTTTTAACGTCGTACTCAAGGATAATTTACTTGTATGACGACAGACTGTCCACTTCACACCGTTTCTTGCCAAATTACTGTGGAAAACCGAGAGGAAACCGCGTAAAAACCACCCCCACGATTGCCGGAGCCATATCGTGTGACTCGCTCATACACCGGAGGGTCGACAGACGGACTCGATCCTGTGAACGGCACCTCGACGTAGGTTTTTGTAAGCGCCCTCGCTAACCATTAATCCACGTCCGCGGGTCAAACGAATGCTTGCAGTATACACAATAAAGTCATGAAAACGATAATTTAGAAAAACTCTTTACTTCCATGCTGAGAACATTTGACAAGATAAAACTGAATCTTTCTTCACTCCAACATATGTTTCAATTGTATTATGTAAAAATGCTGTAGTAAGAGAAGATGATTGCATTCATGTTATTTACAAATGAGATATACAGGTAAACATGTACAGTATGCTGAAGAAAACACATGTCAGCGTATATACAACAATGATATGTTGTCCTTCAATGAAAATGTTCAGAATTTTAAAACAAATTTAATTTATACCTCTACTACATGTAAAGGGATGATTGATGATGTACAAAACGGGTTTCTTCATAGCTTAACTAAATCAAAACAGATAAATGCTACATGTTCACACCGGTACTGTTTCTTCTGTCGGACTAGCAGCACCAGTTCAAGTCATTGAGACACTTGAAATGTCAAAACGGGGATTTATGCGTGTGACGTTATTTACAAGCACCACTGTCATTAATGTTGTGACGTCCGAGAACCTCCCATGCCACAACTTCAACACTGCCAAACCAGGTACAGGCATTTTGTCTCATATATGGGGAAGGGGTCTTTTCCATTTTGTAAGTGCCAATGATGCCATGTATAATTAAAACGATTTCTCTAAATCATACAAAAGTGCACATTTTTTACTTCCAGTACGTTTTTGAACTGAAATACCAACCTCATGCACTATAGGCTAAATCAAGTTATTGACGCCTTTCCCAAGGAGATGTTTAGTTTCACAGATCCTGCATATTACAATGTCCAATAGTTATTTAACATCAGAGTCAAATGTATTTTACAATTCTGATTTTACAATTTTTAGTTTTATGACACAAATCTCTTATACTCAATTGTTCACTTTGTAATAACTTTCATCAACTATAATCGCACATTGAATATCAAAGACAGCCTAATCGGAACAATATTTCAATAGAGGAACCTAGATCAGCTCAATATAATAAAACATTCTTGGAGGCTGCTCTTGAGAAACAGCTAATTCCTGACCAATAATAGTGATCCAGCTGGGGCTCATTTTGATCACGTTTGACATTGCAACACACCCCAGAACCAAAGTTTGATCAATAGATCGATTGATTGACCAGTGTTTTATTACTTTTTTCAGGGACATGATGGTAGTGTTTTCCAACAGTAATTGACACTAGCACAACCATTACATGTGAAGTGTTTTGCTATGTTAGTAAATTAATCTTCCTCAAGTGCTAAGTCAAGACAGCATTGCGGGGTCCTAAACTGCCCTTAACCAGAGGGCTCATGGGATACAGAAATACAGCTGGTTACATAACAGTTCACAATTATTCATGCTTTTAAACAATTCAGACATAATTTTATTCATCGCAGTGAAGATGTTTTAAATAATGTCAAAAATAACCGATTCATAAATAAGTTCAGTTAACTGCCAAAAATGTACCGATTGATGCATACTTTGGAGAAAGAACCTCCAGCGCTTACATCTAGATCACATGATTTCCTGGCTGGTGATGGTGAACAATGTAACTTTGAGTCTAAACTCCGTGTTATTAATTAGAACCACTGATCCACAAGATCAAGGCACATCAGAGTAGTTTGTGACATATTGAAATCCCTCAAGACTTCTGAACAGACCAGCACTTTCTATTACATACATAACATTTAGTCACACAGTTATTTAAACACAGAAAAGACCACTATTCTCTTCTCTTCTGCTTGCCCTTACTATCATAGTCCCTGCCCGAACGATTATCGTCAGCGTTTCGTTTTTGTCCCTTTTTAGCCTCTGTCAAGAACTGATCTAGACCAAAAGGATCTTCATCAGCCTCAAACTGTACGGGTCCAGCTCTCCTAGAAGTACGGTCAGTCCCAGAAAACATCTTGTCTGGTACAAACCTAATGAATAAATAACATTTCACACTAATTAAAATATGTTCAATTTTGGGGTTTTCTTTTGTGATATTATTTGGAAAAAGTTACTTCTAGTTACTAAAACTAATTATTACATCTTGTTTAGTTTTGCAGTTGCTTTATCTGAATGTGGACCATAATAAATGCATAGTAACATATACATGCCACTTTTTTATTTACATCGTTTACAAAAATATCGTGTAACATACTGTGGATGTGATAACGCTAGGACTCCTACCTGTCGGATTTCATAATCTTATCCAGATCGTCACCAAACGTGTCTTTATCAACCCCTTTACTGGGTCTGTAAATCGAGTTAGCTATACTCTGATCATTTCGCCATGGTTTATCATACACATTGTAAGCATCGTCCTCGGCAAACCCACTGTCCATACCCTGAAATAGACAATTATGGATTAATTTACAGCAGGTGGTTGCATCAGAATTGTACAGTTATTGCATTATCAAGTAGAACCCATGCCATTGCTCTGTAAAAGTTTGTTTGCTTAATTCCAGTTTTACACTCATGTTAAGAGACAACCCTTGGCATGAAATCTATAGTATTCATGATCTATGAATCAATGAATTTGGGGTTTGACACAGTACCATTTTATTTTGTCCAATACAGTACAGTAGAATGGGTGATGGAAATCGCCCTTGATGCCACTGGTAATAACCAATAACAATATTTATTTGTTTGATTGGGGATATAATGTCGCACTCAAGGGTATTTCAAAGGGATTCTCCACTTCACACTATTCCATGCCTTATTACGGTGGAAAACCAAGTGGAGCCCTCATTAAAACCACCCCTGCAACACAAAACCTATGAGAAGGTATGAACCAGTATGAACTTTACCTTTGACTGATTGAAGAGTCTCTGGTCAAACTGGATCTCTCCACCTCCACCACTTGTACTGGGCAGACCAAGAGCAATTTTCTCACTAATGTCACGCTCTCTCTCCTTCTGAAGTTTAGACCTAAGTATAAAGAAAATGCATTCATCTTATTCAAGGACATCACAGATATACAAAAACCATCAAATAAACTATAATTAAACTGAGGGGCGATGCCCGAGTCAGATTGTTTGATTGGGGTTTAAGTTGTTCTTAATGTTATTTCACTCAAATGACAGCATGCCAGCCCAATGGTTGAAGGAAACCACCCTTGACACCACTGGTAACAAAGACAAGACAGGACAAACACTTGATAATCACAGAGCATAATACAAGGACATCACAACCAGATGGGCTCCATGTTGCCCCTTAGCCCTGAGAGCACCAGGAAGCTGCCTCCCAACCCCCGGCCCCAAGTAAAAAAAAAAACACCCCGAAAACTGTGACAAGACAATCCTTACAAATAACTTTTGCCACAACACCCCCATCCAGACACATGTTACAGACATTGAGGCATCTCGCTTTTGCACGGACACAATGTTCTGTTGTTAACCAGAAGTTTAAAACCTTCACTCTCCTGTTTACTGGATGTCTCTAGTTTAAGGAATGACCAAAGCTTTTTATATATACAGAACAAATACATTCTTTTATAGTTGAGACAAGAGAACAATGAAAACACAAGGGTATTTCACTTATTTGACCACGGATCGTCTACTTCACACCGTTCCTTGCCTGATTACAGTGGAGAAGCTAGAGGAAACCTCGTTTGTTTGTTTGATTGTTGTTTAAAAGTTGAACTCAAGGGTATTTCATTTATATGACGATGGATTGTGCACTTCACACTGTTCCTTGCCTACAGTGGAGAACCGTGAGGAAACCTTTTAAATACCACCTCTATGATTGACGAAGCCACATCGTGGGACTCACTCACATAACTGATGGTCGACAGATGGACTTGATTTCGTTGATGGTACATCGAAGTAGGTTTAGCAAGCACACATGTTAACCAGTAAGCCAAAACAGGCCATTTTAAAACTGAATATTTGAAGAAACGTACCTTTTATCAGGGGCAGCTCTGGCCATATTTCGTGACCTCTGTCGATCTTTCTGTCTTTCCTGTCGAATGTCATCTCTCTCCTGAACATCTTCATCTCGATCTTATAAAATCACAATAAAACACAACATTTTATAACAAAGGATAGGAGAATTTTTCTGGTGCACTGTGCAGTAAACAATACTTATTAATTGAATTAAGTGGATGCTGCAAAATTCTACTCAAGACAATTTCACTCCTTTGGGATGCCAGTGCAAGTGACACAAGATTAGAGAAATCCTTTCCCTTGGGAAGAATATTTAGAAAAGAATATGTCGTTTTTAGGGCAGACATGGAGAGAAATATGTGACGTAATATGTTGTGTTCCTATACATTTCTATTTGATATTGGATGCACCCAATAACATTAGTGACATAGTGTTACATTCTTAACCTTTTTGAAACAAGAGCGGCCTCGGTCTGCCATATTAGTAAACACTGTCCAGTGACAACCTCTGTTTGACAAGTGAACACTTTTATTTGAACCAAGGTAATATATTTATTTGACATAAAGCAAAACAAATACCATGTCCAATGCACCAGTTTTGTTTAAGAAAATGTGTTGGGTTTTTGATCCTGAAAACAAAACAACTAAACATATCAAAATACATTGTAAGTAATGTAATACATAAAGCAACAAAAAATGTGGTTACCTTCAACTCGTCGTATCCCGGCTCTCTCTTCCCTGGCTCTCTGGGCTAACTGTCTCAAGCCCTCCTCTCGTTTTTCTTTCTCTTTTTGAGCCATCTTTTTCTCAATCTGAGCACGCATCTCCACCGCTTCACGAGCCTACAGACAAATACACAACACTCAAAGACTTGTTTCAGGTCACGAACAAACTAGATTGGTGATGTTTAACATCATAACTGATAAACGGATTGATTGGATTTCAGGGCCAAGCTTTAGGGGTTTTATGGGTGCTTATGGCGACGATATACTCACACAGCTTAAGTCTCAACAATAAAATGACAAGCTTTGGGGGTTGTTATGGGTGCTCATGGGGACAATATACTCACACAGCTTAAGTCTCAACAATAAAATGACAAGCGTTTCATCCAATTAAAAATTTGCGTTCCTCCATTGCTTAAATACAGACAATATATCTATACTTGAAAGGAACTGTCCTTAGCCAGAGCTCTGTGAATTTTATTGATTTAATTAGTTCATCTATTTATTGCTACATGTATATAGTCTTCTTTCTCTTTTTCAACATTATGATTCATTTCCACTTATCACCCGAAAACCATGGTTACCTTTCTATCAGCAATGTACAAAGCTTCAGCCAGTTTTGCGAAGTTCTCATTAATGTGAACACCTTGTAGGCCACGACCATCCGCTGCCAGACGTTTGTCCAGGGGGATGGTATAACCCTGGAAAATAGCAAATAAAAACATGTGGAGGCACTGAATGGTGGTACAGAACACATTATTTATTTACAAAAAAACATCATTGAGCCAATGTCAAATAACAGTTATGATCACGGCTCAATTTTTCCAATATGTGCATCTTTAAAATATGCATATTGTATTCTTTCATTGAAATGTAAATTTTCAAATGGAATTAACTCAAATTTGTACTGGTCACAAGCATTTAACAACATTGAATCAAAGAAAAATATGATATGTAGAAAATCTAATAAAGGAAAATGTCTCATACCTTTGGATTTTTCCAGTTAGAAATACATGGAGGAATCTTCCATTCCTGTTGTTCTTTTACAGTCACCTGTGAACAGAAAATATGTTACATTTTCATCAAGAAAGAAAATTCAATTACTTCTCTATGTTATTGCAAAAGAAATACAAACCAATAAGAATATGTATATTCAAAATGTTTTAATTTGTTTGTTTGATTGGGGTTTAACATCGTACTCAAGGGTATTTGACTTATAAGATGGTAGATTGTCCACTTCACACTGCTCTTTGCCTAATTACAGTGTAAAATCAGGAAGAAACCTTGTAAAAACCACCCCTGCGATTGCCGGAACCACATCATGCCACTCACTGATATACCTGATGTTTGACTGACAGACTCGATCCGGTGAACAGTAAATCAATGTAGAATTAGTAAGCGCACACGCTACCACTAAGCCACAGACGTGTGCCTCAAACTATTTTAAAACAGCTTCGCTGTGGTAAAATAGTTTGGTAAAATGTCTGAAGAAAATATCAACTCAAGTGCAGAATCTTAAAATATTAACACTCACTCAGTCTCTTTCAGTTACCCGACGGTGGTTTGTTTAGAGATTTATGATGTAAATTAGGTTGGAGGAAACCATCACTGGTAATAAACAAAGATGATTGGACAATTACAAATTGCCAAACAGAGACACCACAAACAGATCCGGTTTTTGGTGTCTCTAAACCCCCTGCTAAGCATCAGGAATTCCCCTTCAAAGCGACACACGTTAAAACTTTCAAATTTAGTCCTACAAATAACAAGTCCACTTCTCATCACCTTAGCTTGGAGAGCACTATAGCATAGAGAAGTTGTTTAATTTGAAGGAGAAAAATTCACCAAGAGAAGATAAAAATAAACACTTTTTGTTCAATAAACCCCTGCGCCTATAACTGCGAACATAACATTAAATATTTTAAGAGCACAGTTAGACAAGGTTCCAAAAAGACTAAACACACTTCATGTGTACACTCTTACCTTTCTATTTGGAGAATGCATCACAGGGGCTGGAGGTGATGGGGAACCTCTGGGGATTTTCTTGTTTGTTCTAGGGAAGAAAATTTTTACCAACTCATATAAACTTGAAAGCAGATTTTTAACCTTTAGAATTATTTCACTTCAATAAAATATTCTCCAGAAGTTTATCATTTCTGATAGCTACAATTTTTGACATTCTGAACAATTCAATAAGTTGATTGTAATGATTTGTTTGATTGGGGTTTAACGTCGTACTCAAGGGTATTTCACTTATAGGACGAGGGATTGTCCACTTCACAATGTTCCTTGCCCTATTATGGTGGAAAACCGAGAGGAAACCTCATAAAAACCACCCCTGCGCTTGCCAGAGCCACATCTTGTAACTCACTCATATACTGGAGGGTCGACAGACAGACTTGATTCTGTGAACGGTTGTTTGTATGTTTGATTGGGGTTTAACATCATACTCAGGGGTATTTCACTTATATGATAATGGATTGTCCACTTCACACTGTTCCTTGCCCTATTATGGTGGAAAACCGAGAGGAAACCTCGTAAAAACCAGCCCTGCTCTTGCCGGAGCCACATCTTGTGACTCACTCATATACCGGAGGGTCGACATACGGACTCGATCCCGTGAACGGTATATCGAAGTAGGCGTTAGAAAGCGCACTTGCTAACCACTACGCCACGGCCACCTCTGTGAACGGTACATCGCAGTAGGCGTTAGAAAGCGCACTCGCTAACCACTACGCCACGGCCGCAGGCAATATGAGAAAGAATCTCTCATGTTCTACAGCCTAGTAAATCTTAAATTATCAAATAAGATACATGTATCATTGAGAATTTGCCCTTCTGAAATCAGACATTTGAATAAGCTATATGCAGAGGCTCACTTGAATCTTGGCGGTTCCATGGGATCTTTCTGAGCATCAACCATTCGGATAATCCTCTGTTTAGCTCCAGAGTTAAACGCCACACCTTGCTGAGACGGGGTGTATCTGCAATAAAAACATTACAATAAATAAGACTTTCTATTATAATGTCATAACAGAATTGATTGGAGTTCAGCGCCATACTCAAGGGTATTTCACTTACAAGACGGTGGCATACTCTAATAGTAAATAGCCACACTAAGACAACAATAACATATGAAATAATTTGCTATCTTTGAAAACCAAAATTCCTCCAGTGCTTAGTAAACAAGGCATGACTGTACTCAAAACATGCTGCTGGTAACATAATTAAGACCACAAGTTATTTTGTATGATAGTATATAATGTTCCAATACAATATACACTCCTGTATCCACACCAGGCATAATCTGATTACTTGAGGGTATTTCAACTGAAATACAGAATCCAATATTCGATACTTCAAGGTGTCATACAATTCCGGTTTCCTTTTTTATAAAAAAAATTTGTTTTACAACACTTTTTTGTGATTTACACATTGAATTTACAAATTGTGCAAAATAACTTCTTTATTTTAGTTGACGATCCACCATTAAACTTTGTCCTTGACACTTGCCTGATATACTGAGCCGGTGCCAGTTTTTCCGCATGTCTAACTGGGAGAGCGGCAGTCACTTTAGAGGCTACTAGCTTCTCTAGAGCTTCCCTGGTCTTTTCTGTTGTCTGGAAATACATTAAAACTCACTTGAAAATACTCTTTTATGGTATTTAGATGGAGGCAAAAAAAAATTTCTTTAACTCGTAAAAGTGCTATTTTACTGTCATTTGAACATTTATATTCTATTTAATGCAACAGTTAAAAAAATGTCCTGCTATTCTGAACCCATCTCATATAAATTTGTCATCAAAAATTTATTTAAAAGGTGTGATTTACAAATTTATAGTTGTTACTTTGATTGGTTGGTACGTCATTCTTTCACTTGCAAGTACTTTCTGCTCTATACACTGGGTGCTATAGTAGCATTTTGTATTGGATTTAAAGCTGTTGTGTGAATTAATCCCTTCAGTAGCTCTTATGGGGTTACTCTTAAAGGTCTTCCCAAATGGGTTTTAAATCCGTTTTAAAGTGACTCAATTCCAAAGATAATATTGCCAACTAATTTTAAAAAAATATCCCGTATTTTTCCGAATCGTAGATATTTTTTTTATTCACTTACAATTTTGCAACTTTGCAAACAAGTTATTCAAGCTGTGACGTAAGAAGGGGAATTCCATTCGGAACAATTGGAGTTGGATATCAATGTTTAGATCATCCTGAAACGTATCTGTAATGTTACTGTACAAGTCCTAGGACGATGACAGTTCAAGCATGGCGTGTGCAGCAGTTAGCTCTGAAAATTCCTCAGCGGTTGAGAGACTGGTCTCTGCCGTAGCGTAGGTATCGGCAAGCGGGCTATACAAAATCGATGTCTGTTCTGTGGGCTTCACATTCTCCTTGTCCGCAAAAATAGGTTTTTCGATCATTGGAATAGCGGATAGTTTCAACTTTCTCTTGTATCCAAAGAGTAAAGCCATTTGGTGGATTTCTTCGAAAGAATCCTTTTCGAAATCTGCCGAGCAGAGAATAGACCACTTCGACGGTCCTGTCCACTTCCTTGTTTTCATAACAAAATCTGACCATTTTTTGCCTAAATCATCGTCTTTTGGCCACACAAAGAGACTGACTTCATCAGACGTCGTTCTACGACACAAACCTTAAGCATTCTGTAAATATGTATGGATGACGCGAAGAAGACTGAACAGTTGGGGAAAAAATCAGGAGAATAATAAAATGGCGGCGGGCGATGTTTTTATAGATAATAGTCATGTGTTTTTTCCCGCTGTGACGTCACTCGCTATCGCTGAACTGTATGTGCTAATAAATGTTAGATGTTTCAATCCCAATTTCTTCATAAGTTCGCCGATTTTTTTAATGAAACCAATTAAAAATCGTCCAGTGGATATTGAATTATTTTTAAAAGTTTTCTAGGTATCAATCATTTGGGAAGACCTTTAAGTCAATATATCTCATAAATCTGAAGAGAAGAAAAGCATTATTAAGCTTATGCTTGGTTGGGATTTAACATCATACTCAAGGGTATTTCACTTATAAATGACTGTCCACTTCACACTGTATCTAACCTAATTAAATTGAAAAACTCAGAAGAAACCTTGAACAAACCACCACTGTGATTGCTGGAGCCACATTGTGTGACCTGCCTACCCCACAAGAAATTTATGTGTAAGAATATTATTTTTTTAGGAGTATTTTCTTACCATTATGTATATTTTGTGTTACAGCATGGCAATGGATTTTTATTTCTGTGCAAATTTTAATGGCCTATTCAACATAAAATTTGTGTACAAAATAGCGGGTAGGCAAGTCTGCCCCTGTACGGTTAGCACAAGCTGATGTGTTCATTTTGCAGAATTCTGTACTACATGTACATGTACATGTATAAGCATAGACAGTAAAATGTAAAAGCCAATGTGACCATATAAAGGTAAATGCCTATAAAAATGCCCTACCCAAGTTGATCATAATGTAAATATACACCCACACAGATTGTTGAGGACAACTTATATCCAAGCACCCCTGGAAAAAATGTCAAATTTCTCGCGACCACTAATTTTCAGGTTAAAAATTTCTCACCAGAGTCTACATACGGCGATTATGTTTCCAAAAAAATCTTAAACATCATGTACTATAATATTAACTTTTATGCGATTAATTCAACTATTTTTGGTTTGACATCAATATTGAAGTGGGTTTTATACAAAATTATTTTTTTAAAATTTTTTTTTTTTTTTTTTTTTTTTTAAATTTCTCACCAAACATAGGATTTCACGCGACCCACGGTCGCATGATTTTCCAGCAAGTATCCAAGTAAACAACTGCTTGCATGAGATCAAAACAATTGTTACCAGGAAACATTTGGCTGGATCATTAATTAATGTCAAAGGTATAGGTAAGGTTTGGTGAGAGCTAAGTTTGTTCCAGGGTTCAATCAGCAAACAGTTGATAAATTGATTCCCTGCCACTGTCAAAATTACATTCCACATGCAAAATGCAACCTGGCATTCAATTTTTTTTTTGCAAGGATTTAAAGACAGAACTTCCATACATGAGATCAAAAAAAAAGAATAATCTAAGATTAATATCTTTATTTTGAACTTTATCTCTCAATTGTTCCTTTGAAGACACAAATTTGAATTAGAAAATTTTATCATTAAGCGTCTTGGCTCACTCTGCTTACCAGACCATAAAACCATGATTAGCCATAAACTTGATTAATTTCAGGCCACCAAATGATCATAGTCTAGAGAATCTAAAATGTCCTGTATAATTAATTCTTTATCTACCTCTTTTTATTAGTTTTTTTTTTAAAGCTTTTTCTCACCTTCTGTATAGGCATACAGTACATTTGTTAAAGTTGCTGCAGTACTACCATAAAGTGAAATAGATTTGTGTGTTTGAACGAGGCGTAACATCATCACATGATACTGTAGGCTATTTCACTACTATATGATAACAGACTGTTTGTTTCACACTGTTCCTTGCTTAAATGCAGTGGAAAACAGGGAGGAGAGTCAGGAGGCCTGGTAAAAGAACTAAAAACCACCCCTGGGGTTGCCTTAGCCAGATTGTGTGACTAACTCATATACATGATGGTAGACAGAGGGGCCTCAACCCTGTGGATGCCCTATTTACGACTAACTCATATACCCAATGGTAGACAGAGGGCCTCAAACCTGTGGATGCCCTACTTATGACTAGCTCATATACCTGATGGTAGACAGAGGGGCCTCAACCCTTTGGATGCCCTACTTGTTTGACTAA
>JAVFBX010186280.1:0-13901 GCA_034783855.1 Mopalia kennerleyi | reverse complement strand
CCCCCCCCCCCCCCCCCCCCCCCCCCCCCCCCCCCACAGGCAGTTAGTGAAACACTGACAGGTCAGTGCAGTGTCATCAATGACGTAACTATATAATATAATAATATAGGTCATTTAGTGTAACATACAAACCTAATACTATGCGTAATTATCCTGAAATCGTCGTCTGACAGCGCACCATACCTTCATATAAAAAAATCTTGGATTGAAAAAAAAAATCTTGGACCGTTAAACAGCCTTGAAGCCTTGGATGTTTCCAAGATCCAGGCTCTTTTTGATCTAGAAAGAGAAAGAGGCAGACTAATGGCCGTGGATTGCGTCCCGTGTGAAGGAGAATAAGATCATGGTGACTGAGTGGAAATTAGCTGGCAAAAAGTGCCACATAGCCAGTTTGCCTTAACACTATTTAATATTATCCTAGACAGGTGGTCAGATTGGCCCGATCTAATCAATCGACATGTTGTCGACCTCTGCAATGATTCAAGATTAATTCCATCGTAATTAATAAGATTCAAGTTGAGCAAGAAAATTGTTCCAAAAAAAATTAGGTTATTTCATCCTACCCTAATGTTTAGATCATTGCAGAAGGTGGTGACTCATGTGTCATTTAGGTAGGAAACTCTTCCCCCTCAGCAGATCAGAATTATTATTTCGTTTCCTATTTGAGTATACCACCCATGGAACCCTCGTTACCTGGCCCTGCTGGTCACCGCCGGGTGGGGGTGGTGGGGGACATGGGTGGTGAAACTCCCAAACCTATTAATTCTGGTACAAAAAGAAAAGTTGTCGACATTAACTTAAATATAAAAATGAAATAAAAAAGGCCAAAATATTTAGTAATAAGATGCAAAGATAATAAAATAAGGCCGTAACCAAAATATCGCCGTTTGCGTTGAATAAAACTTTAATAGCTACTGCAGGAACTCGAAAAAATGTTACAAAAGATGCGGTCTGGTGACATGCTGGTGGAATGTACCTGACAACAGGCAGCAAATTTATTAAAACTTAAGAACATTTTAGAGTCACCTGTCGTTGTTACACCTTATAGATCTCTTAACAGCAGTGAGGGGATTATTCGAGACAGAGGTAAAGATCTCTCTGGTCTACCAGAAGAAGAGATCTGCGCCGAGCTTATAGTGATCAAGGAATAGCTAACGTTAAGCGCTTTAGAACAAGAAAAGATTGTGCCATATTAAAACTTAATATTTTTTTAATTATTGTTGATTCAACTACAGTGCCAGATCAAATCTACATTGGTCATACAGGATGAGGGTAGATACTTTCAGTGTCAGAAGTTCGGACACGGAAAGAACCAGTGCTTTCGTTGCTCAGAAGAAGGCTATGAGGGCTTCGATTGCAACAAGGATATTAAATACTGTAATTGCGATGAGGCCCACATGTCCTCCTCCATAGACTAGTTTATTCATTAAAGTAAACAGAATTCTAGTCATTAAATCTGACAATAACGTTAGCTTTATCGAGGCACGGCGCCTTGACTCTGTTTCGGATGTCCAGGGGTCATCCCAGTCATTTGCCAAAGCCACAAAGAAAGTGTCTGTGTGTGTCGCTACAACGTGGCCCTTCTGATGTTATCTTGAACAACAAACAAATGAAAATCGTCAAATCAACGCAAACGGTTAGAAAAAAGCAAAACAAACGAAATAATAAATCAGGCAATCAAACAAAACTTATAAAACCATCTGACCCAGAGGTTTGCCCTTTCAAGACCACAAGGGACGCTGTTCAAAGGTTTTAGTTTGAACAGCCAATCAGTGTAATTAACATCGAGAGGGTTGAAACCCTCTCTCCAAAACCATCAACAAGCAAGACCCTTGGGTCGGAACCGGTTGCTCTAACGGACCGCTTGGATGCCTTGAAAGGGGTAGAAGTAGACATCAGGGATCTTCCCTGTACGGCTCGACCACCTCCGTCTTCTCGAGGTTGGCCGAATAGCAAACATCCGGGGTAAAAAGCCAACAGAACAAATAGCGCTGGTGGCTCGCCAAAACGAAAATCTTGATATTTATGAATTATTGTAAATAACTATATCTGATCTAATGTTTAGAAACAAAATGGAATATTTGATATTTGTCATATTTTATCGACAAATAAAGCACACACATACACACACACACACACAAAATGCTAGCGCTAATATATGTCCTTTTCGGTTGATTTTTTTTCTATGTTTGATGTTTACTGCCATGGTCGAAGTCGGATTAAAATTTATCTTTAAATAAAGAACCTTGGATAAAACGCTTTTGACTATATGTTCACACCACACTGTAGCTGAAATGCCGCTGAATGTGGCGTAAAACAACAATCAGTCAATGAATCGAAGTCTGTCGTAAGCCTTGTCCATCTTTACTGCTGAAGCTAAGACTATTTCACTAGGTCTAGACCTATTTTCCAAGCACCATATTCAGAAAGTCTTTATCTGCAGTGATTCTCTCGGTTACCTTCTGGCTATTGATAGCTTTATGGTCAAGTTGCCATCCATCCTGCAGATTCCGAAGGAACATAAGTGCTGTTCTGCTGGATACCCAGTCATTTGGCTATCAAACACAGTTATAGACAGGGAAGCAAAGGCAACCATGAGCATCTCATGTCCAGCTCTCAATATAAAATATATTGTGTCTTGTTGTGTCCACGCGACTAACATTCATGTGTGTAACGGATTAATAACATGTGTGAACTGCCAAAGGTTTAAAGTCGACTCTACTAGTCACATGACGTAGGCACCTATGTTGAAAAGAAAGATATCTCAATTGGTCTATATTTGTGGATCTTTTCCGTTTAGTGGTAAAAGTATCTAGACATGGCCTTGTGGATAAATCTGACTGAAGTTAATGCATTACCCATTGTTTAAGATCCAATTATAAAATGGATATAGCTCGATTTAAAAATTAGAGAGCATGGTTGAACACAAGGATTGGTGCGCGCTCGTTTTGCCTATATGCATTTTAAAACATTTTTAATCTTTGGCAGGGTGTATGGGAACTGGAAGTCGGAAATAAACGTCATGACATACATCCTTAAATTGGTCAAAATGTTTACTAGCTCGATGTCGTATGGGCGACAATCACCTCACACAAAACTTCCTTTTTGATAAAATAAAAACTAAACCAAAGTGTGAAATTAGTGACGACGTATACGACATCAAACACTTATTGATTGACTGTAGAATTTACCGCTATTAGGCGACAGTTCTATAGAGTCACTGCCATGAAGGTATTGTATTGTTGGCGATGTTGTCATCAAGTTTGTTAGAGGGGATCGGTGTGTATCATAAACGTTAATTTTTGTGAAACATTGTAAATAATTCAAATAGACAGCTTTAACTTTTAGTAGGATTTTTAAGATCCTAAATGACACACATAATATGTTGACACTTGTATGTGTCATTTGCAGTTCGATTTGTTTCTCTCTGTGATGCTGAAGGATATTAGTTAAAATATATTAAAAAAAATATTGGAAAAACAAAACAAATAAACCAAAAAAAACAACCCAACAAAATTGTGAGCGTGTGTTCTCGCTACAGCGTAGCTGAAATGCCACTGAATGTGGCGTAAAACAATAATTAATCAATCAATCAATCAATCAACCCTTCCCCACGAGAAAGACGGCCGAATAGGTATTGAAATCCAGCGAAGCCGAAAGTAGGTGTGGTCATAGAATGTGTTTCTGTGGAAGTTGATGTTGTTTTAAGGGGAGTTCGCTGATTAGAAATTGTTTCGGCCTTACAGTACACGTTATATTTGTTTGGATAATTCACTAAATTTTATTTTGAAAGTTCGTTAATTGACTGCATTTTTGTGACCAGACAAATGCATGATAGGAATTGGAGGTATACTAAAAAAAGAAGAAGAAAGAAAACAGACAATTGACAACCGATTTGGGTAACTTTATGCTCATCTCTTTAGCATATTTTGTTACAATTAATCTTGTAATTTAGTTACTTGTAATTTCGTTACTATTTTAACTGGCTCAGCAAAATCGAGAGAAAAATATCAACTCTAGATAAATGGCAAGTACACGGAACGTTGTATTTACAACGGGAGCTGAACAACTTTTATCGCATCAGGAAAATGTTAACCTTTTTCCTGAAAGATTTCCTTGGTATATGTCATTAACCAGACTTTTCTGTTCTCTTCGAAGGGGCAGAAAGAGTCAAGTAAGCCTGAATATATAGTCTGTAATCAGTAGTTTTTATTAAAATGTGTTCAAAGAAGGCGGGTAGCTTTTCTAATCATGTTAGAGCCAATTTAGTAACGGACTTGGTAACTCATATAACCTATAAGGTGTACGCTCCATGTCATCTCTGTGTCTATAGCATCAATAGATAGTCTCAAGAATCGACACCAAAACAGTTTCCTAATTGACTGACCAACGACAATTGTGAAATGCTGTGGTGAACACATTTATTGAATAATTTGTTTTGATAGCTCTTTTCAAACATCTTCAGAAGCCAAAATTTGATTAAAACCGTCGCGGTGTTGCCTTCATGCCTTGCGCAGGCCTATAGCCCGTCTGCGTTGAAAAGCTAAATGGTACTTGATCATTACAAACCGAGACACAACAAAATAGAACAACGACTGGATTTGGATATTATTTAAACTGTGAACAGAAAATTGCTCTTTATAAGTTGATTTCGAGCACTGCTTTCCGTCATTATTTTTCCTTCGGTCGCCGTTTAGTCTCCTACTGTCGTTGAATCGGCTTATTCCTTTGGAGGTGGATTTAGGGGGCAAACCCCAGTTGGGACAAGATTATATGCTCTAATTCGACTCCGAAAGCACGATAGAGGTCTGTTTTACACACGTGTCTTAACCTTGGCTCGCGAAGATGCAAAACACCTCACATTTTATGATTGTAATATTCCCAACTATTGTTGGAATACGCCGCCGTCATATAAGTGAAGTACACTTATACACGGCGTAAAACACCAATAAAGCAATCCAGTCAAAAGAGAGAAGCTATATGGCATTGACAGCTCACCACACATGAGTTGCCAAGTCGGTTATCAAATCATCTCTAATGCAATTATGAAGACTATCCATACGCTCCGACCGTCATTTCTCATAACTGCTGATAACACCCTTTCTGTCCAGACTCACTTTATTTCTAGGTTTTCTTCCCATTTAAGACTCTGGTTCCAAGAAGAGATAGTGGGCGACTTCTTCGCCGAATTAAATCCAAAATCCTCAGACAACTGATCATTGATACTTTAGGCCAAGGTATAGAATCAGCTCTAGGTAAGCACAAACATCAGGCTGGTTCTCAAAATATATGAAGACTGGATGTAAAGTCGCTTATATTATTCCAGATAAGGACTCCTTTGTTGTGTAACATGTTTATTACTTGATAGACCCTTTCAAATGTGAAAAATGTGGTATATCTCATTTGTAAGAAGTGTATGGAAACATATGTTGGTGAAACCAAAAATCCCTTTCGGATTAGAGCCAACAATCATTTAAATTCCGTTAGATTACAACTCATGTCCCGAATAGCTTAGGCCTACCGTTTCTCGCTAGTCGGCTTGTATAGAACTACCAAAAAGTTTATCCAGAAGAGATGTTTAGGCATCAGGCCTGGTGAATAGAAAGTCGGACAAGGTCTTCGTCAAGTTAAATTCACTATTAGTTTAGCAGCATGAGGATGGGCATGGACCGATAAACAATTTTTACCCTAAATGAATCCCTGTCGGTAGTTTCCGTGCAATTTTCTGTAGTTCTGATCTGCGCCTGTTGCATCATCTTTGAGGACAATATCACCGCACATGCATTGGAGCTCAAACCTTAATGAAAACAGTGTTGTTCAGCCATATAGACTTAAGCAACCTTACCGGATTGTTGTCTGTATCAAGTTGTTGAACATAGATCTATACCGCTGAATATTATCATCAGTCATCAGCCATCATCAGAAAATCCATTCTTCGTCTCTTTGCAATATCAATCAATATTTGATAAATAACTTCTCAAAAATGATAGTTCATATACGTTCCATTTTATTTTGACAGAATCGGACAACTTGATATTTGTACTATGGGTATTTGGACATGCAAGGTAAATTGGACCTTGGTAGTTAAAGACGTACTCTCTAATAGAGCTGTCTGTGGTCTCACTCCCTTCAATCTCTACCAACGTATGGACATAGTTATGGACACACACGATCATGTGACTACATAGTCAGGGTTTCGTTGTTTCGAATCTTGTCCTGGCGAAGCAATATCCGAAAATTACTGAATAGCAGAGCCCTATCCAGCCCGAAAATGTAAATAATGAGCAAACTTTATTTAACTGTAAAAGAAGAGAAAGGGGAACTCTGAGGAACAAAGAATGAAAGAACACACCCTGGTAAAAACAATCCACGCTTGGAATATAGTTTCAAAGCTTTAAGAGAATTATTACATATCTCCCCCAAAACTCCATTCAGTATTGTTAAATACAACAGCAATGGACGACCGGTATGTTTTGAATGTGTGTGCTATCTAAAGAGACTTAATTTTTCCCATTTAAAGTAACTTTGACTTTTGCACCATGATGCAATGCTTTCCATATAAACTCTTTGTTAAATTAATCAACTTTAAAGAGTCCCGAGAAAAGAGAACAATTATGTGTTTGAAAAGGAAAGATTTTCTTTTCTTGGTCGATTTCTGCTATATCTAGGTTTATGTTTAGTACATTACCTAATAATGTATATAAAGGTCGCGGCAGAGGTGTTTGGTCAATTTGGTAAAACTTGGCGGCACCCATCGAAGCTGTAAATAGATTTTTTATTCACAGAGACATTACCAAAGATTGTAGTTAGCATTAAAGCGATAGGTTAACGGGAAACCAACCTTATGCACGAATTCGGTTGGGAGAATGTTTTAAACATCCAACTATCGGAGATGAAGGCGCAGCATCTCGGCCATTTCGCAATGCCATCGGGCATTAAGAAGCCTTCCTCACGGAGAACTGTGTATTGTTACTTCACTCCACCATGTCTGGCCACTTGTCCAGAGCCGAACTTGCGAGGAATATATAGATAACAACTCATTCAAAGCAACAAGTCCAAACTTAATTAGATTAATATAAAAAACTAACATGACATAATCTTCATATTCCACGGCTAGCCTTTATCCATTTGACGTCATTCGAAAGTAGTCCGCTGAGAGCGACGAATCGCCTGATTGGCTCTCACACCAAGCTTGCTGCAATCTAGATGTCGGATGAAGCCGATATGATCTCATCCTGCAACCATATAAATAACTACTACCACATTTGCTAATTAACGTTGAAATAAAATCCGTTACGAATTGTATTAGAAAGAGAAAATTATGCCCGGTTTAATGCCTGCTCAATTATCTATCGCTTTAAGTTTTTATCACGTCTGTTCGCTAAGGATTTATTCAGCTGCCAAAATCTGTGTCCACCGACTTTAAAGAATTAATTAAAACCCAACATGTCTTTTCATTAGAACTGTCAAAGAGACAAACCAACTGTCCATCTTTAAGTTCGCTCGCTAAACTATGATTAATTTTAGAGCGACTCTCTTGGCTTCAGAGAAAAAAAACAGGATCAAAATATGTAAAGTTGTAGAAGATATTTTACTGTTTCGATACTGTTAAAAGTAAAAAAAAGTATATTTATTAAATGGTGCAATAATGCTCACAATGAACGATACTGTGGATTGTCCTATCTATTCTAGTGATGATCCGCTGGTACAATTACCTAGTACGCTTAAAACCTAAAAAAAATAGTTCAAAATGAAAAAGTTTAGAAATTTCAAATGCTAGCGTCGAGAGACTTGTCGCGTTACACTTAATGCCTTTATATAAATAAGCGTCGAGAAATGAAAGTAGGAGCCTATCTTGTTTGATTGATTGACCGTGATCTATTGTAGCACGCATGGGGGGACAACGCTGGAATATTTTAGTGCCGATTATCCATTCGGTTAGAGGTAATGTGTATGAATTCCTTTACAGTCCTTGCCCACAGAAGGAATTTATCCCAAGCAAACATATCTAGACAAACCCGGCCTAGTTCTTATACACATTATCAAAAATTTGGGAAAGTTCGGGGTCAATAAGTAGTTTAGTGGGTGTTTAGTGGTTGTATTCTTGTGAGAGTGTGCGGGTCGTTTTTAAATAAACAGACTAATTGTGTCCATATGGTGTTTGTTGCATACATCGCAAGTGTCTTCGTTGCTTGTAACAGACGATAGTAGGTTTATGTGGTCCCAATGATTATGACGAATTCGTTGTTCTCTGGGACATTAATTCGGCACAGATTAGACAATCTTATCTCGTATATTGTCTGGGAAAATAGGTTTTACTAAGGGCAACGTGCCTGTTACAGAAGCCCGTGTCAGTGTTAACCGTCGTTCTCGAGAACTAAGTTTACAAGAAGAGAATTTCGTGTCTTTTCGTCTCCCTCATATGCCAGATGGCAACAGACGGATAAGAACCTGCGAACTGTACATCACATTGTAGTAAGATTAGTATCTTTAGAATGTCTTCCCATCCTTCGTGGTAAAGATAACAACAGCCACTAACCCACAAAAAAGGGATTTGTCATTGGTCTCACTAAAATTGATGGTGCGTCTCAAATATCTTTTCGTCTCACCCATATGCCAGATGGCGACAGACGGATAAGAACCTGCGAACTGTATATCACATTGAAGTAAGATTAGTATCTTTAGAATGTCTTCCCATTCCTCGTGGTGAAGAGAACAACAGCCACTAACCCACAAAAAAGGGATTCGTCATTGGGCTCAAATATTTTTCGTTTGTTGTCTTTATTGGGGTTTAACGTTGTAATAAACGGTGTTATTCGATTAGATGATTACATGATTGTGCACTTCACACTGTACCTTGCTTTAGTATGGTGGACAATCGGGAGGAAACCTGGTAAAGACACCACCACAGATTGCCGGAGTCCCATCATGTGTCTCACTCAAATGCCAGATGGCGATAGACGGATAAGAACCCATGAACTGTACATCACATCGAAGTAAGATTCGTAGATTAGCTAATCACGAATAACGACAAAAAACGTGATTCGTTTTCAACTCATAAAGGTTGATTGTGCCTTGAAGATATCTCTGCTGGGAAAGAATATCTTCCCACTCTCGTGGTATAGAGAACAACAGCCACTTACCTACAAAAAACCGGATTCGTCATTGGTCTCACAATGATTGATGATTGACAAAGAAAACAGGTCAGAAAAAAAGAGAATTTACAACATATAGAAAACATCTCAGCGAAACCAAGTGACAACGTTAGACAATAAATAAAACTGCAACAAACAACAGGTAATAAATAGATAGATGTATAAAGAATTAATAATCTGAACACTTACAAAATAATACAGCACGGATCACACACAACTTGCAAAATCATCATAGTATAGGAATATGAAAGTTTAGCACACCATAAAAGACTACTAATGAGTTGTACCTTGTTCAGCTTTCTCTCCACTTGTATATAATGTCATTATAAAAGTTTACCTTTCGTAATTTAGAAAAAAGTTGTATCAGTTGTTTTTTCTAACTGGACAAAACGAAAAGAGGTGTTCTATGGTTTCTTTCTCTGTGTCTCAGAATGAACGCTGTTGATTATCAGATTTTTCTATTTCGTGAAGAAAGGAATTTGTGCCCAAAATTCTGTGCATTATCATGCATGGGAAATTTAAAAGATTGTGTTGTAATTGATATACTTCTGTAAAAGGTTTACGGTCAGTCTATTTCATTGCTTTCTAAAATATCATTCCACTTATTTATAGCTTTTGTATAAGTATAGTCTGAATGGTTAAAGATGTCGTAGTACTGAGTAACACTCTACAGCCGTTTCTTTGTTGTTAGAAAACTTTCTTTTCCATACTGATGGCTGGGTTATATTTTTTAAATTCCCTACTCAGTGGGATCATTGCTTGCCATTTGTTGGGGAAAGATCTTTTTAAACTCTCGTAATCAAGAAATATGCCTTTAATTTCGTATCTCTTCTTTCGAATAAACGAACAACATGAAACTACTACATCTTTCCAAAATGGATTTTCCGTAATGTCAATAGTATTTCTGATCAAATTGCTTCCAACATTCCAAAACGATGGTGTGTTATTATAACTTTTTTTTATCTATAGTCGTCCAGTTTGGAGAACTAAACAATGTTTTTTTGATCCAAGATGTTTTAAGTATACTTCTTAAAAAATTCTCAATATTGACCATCCTCAATCTCCCTTTGTCCTCATTTTGTGTAAGTATTTTTCTCTGTATCCGATCACAACCACCATTCCAAATTAATTTAAATAAAGCAGATTCTATTTCCTCTATGTATAATTTTTGCGGATTTTCGAGATCAATAATTAAATGTGCTAATTTAGGTAGCACTAAAGAATTAATGACTGTCACTTTCCTTAACAAAGACGGATTTCTTGCCTTCCATTTTTTAAGTTCCTGATGTAGGCCTATTAACTTTTCCTTGTAATTAAATGGACTCATTTGGTTGAAATCTACAGTAAAAAAATCCTAAAATGTTAAATTATCGTGGCCTACCCGGTTTTGGGAGGCCAGTGATTACTTTCCGCCGCTGTGTTATAGACAATTCACCTGAATATGATGATCAACCCCCTAGTCCCTTTGCCTGTATATCTAACAGAGATGAAAAGTTCAATTGTTTTAGATTTTCATTTATTTCCCCTCCTTAAGTATATTTACAGTAGAATGCAATTTCTAAAATAATTACTTTTGTTCCTGTATAATAGTTTCTCTATCAAAAATATGTTGTCCATTTTTTGTTGTAATTTTCCCCACTATTTTGTTAGTAAAACTTATTTTTTCCAGAGCCAAAATATATTTTTATGATTTTTCACAAAACTCTGTCCATTATACTCTACCTCTCAACTTGATACCCTATGACGCAATTTAACAAGCTCTTCTTTCTTTCTACTGATATCATTTAACTCAACTTCAGTCACAATTAAATAATTTATTTCAATTTGTTTTTCTTTCACTTCTATTTCAGTTTCTAATTCTTTATCTTTTTTTTTATCTCTTTCCCTTTTTTTTATTTGAATATTTTATACTCTCTCCTCTTATAGTCAATAAAAATTTCTAGAAATAAATCATCTTCTATGTTAAATTCAGCTTCACTTCTTTGTTTCATGTGTAAATTATTTATATTGCATAGCATGACTGCATACTGCTCTGTAGTGTCTGGAATTACTCTCTGCGCAATAGCAAACAGTTAAATTTCCAGTAGCCCGTTTGTTGTCGTGATTCGAATAACGAATCACGTTTTTTTGTCGTTATCAATGATTACAAGAATGGGTCAGCGGCTATTTGTCTGTATACAATGCGGAGTGAGAAGACGGTCCTTCCCGGCAGATATATTGTTAGAGCACCATCAACCTCTGAGAGTTGAAAAACAAATCTACTATATAGAGCGGGAAAGCATTAATTTTATTTTAGAGGTACCCGCGGCTGTGGTTTAGTGGTTAGCGTGTCGGCCTACTAATCTTAGTTCGATGTGATGTACAGTTCACGGGTTTTTATCCGTCTTTCGCCATCAGGCATATTAGCGAGACACATGATGTGACTCCGGCAATCCAGGGAGTGTGTTTACGAGGTTTCCTCCCGATTGTCCACCGTATTTAAGGTAGGAACAGTGTGAAGTGGACAATCCGTCGTCATGTAAGTGAAATAACATCGTAAATAACAACGTTAAACACCAATAAAGAAAAGAAACGAAAAGATATTTGAGACGCACCATCAATCTTTGTGAGATCAATGACGAATCCCGTGTTTTGTGGGTTAGTGGCTGTTGTTCTCTCTTTCCAGGCAGAGATGTTTTTAAAGCACTATCAACCTTTATGAGTTGAATAACGAATCCTGTTTTTGGTCGTTATTCGAATCCCGTATTTTTTGTCGTGATTCGTGATTCGAACGACGAATCCCGTTTTTTGTCGTTATTCGTGTTTCGAATAACAAATCCCGTTTTTTTGGTAGCCGGTTATTCGTGATTCGATATCTGTGTGTACGCAATACAGGGTGGAAAGACGCTCCTTCCCGGCAGATTTTTTGCTAGAGCTTTGAGAGCTGAAAAACAAATCTAATATACAGATCGGGAAAGCATTAATTTTGGCATATATACTTTAAAAGTGCCCGCGGCCGTGGTGTAGTGGTTAGTGTGTCTGCTAATCTAACTTCGATGCGATGTGCAGTTCACGGGTTATTATCTGTCTGTCGCCATCTGGCATATGAGTGAGGCGAAACAATATTTGAGACGCACCATCAATCGTTGCGAGACCAATGACGAATCCCCTTTTTTGTGGCTGTTGTTCTCTATACCACGAGGGGTTGGAAGACACTCTTTCCCGGCAGAGATATTTTCAAAGCACCATCAACCTTTATGAGTTGAATAACGTATCCTGTTTTTGCGGTGATTGTTGATTTGAATAAGGAATCCCGTTTTTTTTGTCGTTATTCGTGACTCGCATTACCAATCACGAAGAACGAATCCGCTGCTAACTTCTGGTCGCTTAGTTCGTTTGCATAGTTTTCCTCTCGGATTAAGTGTGTGGAAATGGAATGTATGATATATACAGCCTATAAAGTTATACGTCAATGCGACTTCTAGATTTGTGCTGAGCTAACAATCAACACATGTTCGTAAAGTACAACTAGATCAGCAACGTTTTACGCTTTTATTTCGCAGAACTTAAAAAGCGGTTCCATTTAAAGTCCTAATCAGTTCAAATACCAGAACAGCAAAGCTTAAGAACTACTGGATTGTACGTGTAAACGAGTGTTTGGGAGACCAGAACAAATATCTTTGAGGGTATAATAAGCTCAAATGTAATGATATCAGTTATTATTTCTTCTTGCATAAGAAGTTTGAAGCTTAAACAATTTACAGTTCTGCTTAAGTGCCAAAAGCAAAAATGTCAATATTTTCAAAGCAGCCCAACTCTTTAAATGTTTCGTGTCCCGATCTGGGGTTAAAGGCTCTCCTGTGATCTGGAAAAACCTAGTAAGTCGGAATGTGGTAAAAATGTAGTTACACACATATTTGGACTTTTTTACTCTTCCACCTTATCATGTGAAAGTGTGTGAAACTCGTCGATATTAGCAGTTTTCTACCTGGAAGAACCTAGTATGCCAATAACTCTCCAGCATGTCCTGGGTACTAATCCTATGTTTTCTCGTTTTTGCGTTCAGCAGACTTACTAGGTTTTGCCAGATCACAGGAGGGCTGTTATATTGTAAATACCGGTACCCGCATTAAGTTAAGTCTTTCGATCTGATCCACTGGTTACTTGTGGATAAAGCATAGGATGGGTAAATGTCAACATCGGGCAAAAATATTATATAGCTTTAACTGAATGTAAATCAGATGTAAGCTATAGATTAAACGCCTATAGTTATATTGATCTTTTGGACACTAAGGCGTCTTTATAGTCTTAGTTGATTTGTGTTATAACCAAATTGGCAATAGTAACAGGTGCAGTGGTGATAATAGAAACCGCTTTACAGTAAGGTATCATTATACATGTATTATCATCTTAAATGTTGTGAGCGTAGGATTTATTTCAAAGTCTGCATTAAACTCGTTTCCTTGTTACTTGTACCCGTTGACCGTTGGACAAAATTACGTTCGTAACTGCTACCTTATTATGTAGACAAAGTTCCAGATGCTCGCGAATGATTTATAAAGTACACTCTATGAAAAAATGGAGTGTACTTTGAAAATATGGTTCTTTGAAGAACCTTTATACTATAATTCTTTGAATATATTATTTTAAACCTTTAATGGTTGTTCATATAGAAAACCAATTACTTACTAAATGCTGTTAACATAAACAAAATTGATCGCCAATACGATCTTTTAGAAATTCAATTCCCGACCTGGGGGACATAAC
>JAVFBX010186269.1:0-13904 GCA_034783855.1 Mopalia kennerleyi | reverse complement strand
TCCCTGATCAGCAACTGCTTAGCAATTGTTTTCGTCGGACGAATGACAATCTATTTAACAGTCAGATATTGCGCTGGGTAAATGCGGTTCGTATAGTAAGCAACATTTTTATAGACTTCTGATATAACTGATGTATGCTATGTCACTTGAAGACATTCTAACCACGTATTTCCATAAAACACATGCATGTTGTGTGAATATCGGCGAGTTGTGGCACTCACACATCATTCGTTTTGATTTATTTTTGCGCATCGCATACAAAGTTAGTCACATAGCAGGGTTACTCAAATTACATACTTAACCATAAACGGATGCAGATAGTCGGATGCTCAATTCAGACGCCAGGTGGTGCGGATGCAATCGATCGAGACAATGACTTATAATTACGTCATAGGATGGCACCATTTAAATACGCTGTTAGCTTGTTTGCGAGTGACAGCATAACGCACTTATATACATAGACTTTTTGCAGCGATCCCCTTCTACATAATCTTGTTATAGAAGATATGTCGTCACATGGTGTAGGCCTTCATCGCTATTTGATGATGAACACCCAAACGCAACACATTTTTATAAACATATAAAGGACTCTACCGCTAGTTAGAGGTCAAATTTTGACATTTTGTTTACCTTTCTGAAATCTCTTTTTTCATAATATCGATATATCGATAATTTAACTATCCCCATAACCGATAATTTAGCTTCCCAAAATATCACGTATTCCAGTCGCAAAAGTTTAATTGCCTATTTCTGGCCCTTCATGTTAAGCAGACACTTCATTTCCAGGGCGCATTTCTAGAAAACTATTCATGTTAGAAACTTCAAATTTGTACCATTGCACCAATGCAACCTAGTAAACGGTGTTTAATTTTTTTAATTAGTTATTCCGTGAGTTTTTAAAATGTTTTCTAAAAGTTGTATTTGACATTTTTATAAGACTTTTTAAGGTGGGATAGACACACAAATCCACTGTGATCGATCTAATTAAAATTTAAATAAAATGGGGCACCGCTTACTCGTGCAGGACTATTCTACTAGGTCAACTAATCTATTGAGTCTTATCATCATTGCACTTCGAGAAACAAAGCTTGGAAAATGCAGACTATTTTTTATGTTGACAATTATTCATTTTGCAATAATTTTCGAAATAATAATTGGATTTTCACAACATTGACAAATATGTAATCCGGAGTAGGCTATTCAAGCTGTCCAAAAATATATACATATATATGGATCAGATTTTTATTCTTCTGTATATAATAGACTAAATAAAACAGGTGTTCTGAAAATCGACCAAGGGGCCCAGCAAGAACTTAAACACGTTTAGGCTGTTTTCTCGGCTTTCCCTTTTCTTGATTTTTAAGGTTTAAATCGTTTATTTCTTGTAAACTATTTCCATTGGCAAATACAATCTTAAAGCCAATATCTAAAACACCGTCATGTAGTTTTTAAATCTTTTTGTTGGTTTTGAAGATATTAAGCGAACGTTTTTTTAAAGGCGGAATTTTTTTTAAATATATTTTTTATCACTTGTGCAAAAACTGACTTGAATTTTAGTTGACTATAAAGACGGGATTTTTAAGAAAAAAATATCCAGCTATCTGAGAAACATAAGTGTTATAAACAAAGTTCCATGTTTTAACAATTATTTTATGTTTTTGTTCATTTATGACATTATAAAAAAGCCAATAGAAGATAAGGGGTGCAATTTTAATCCTGACTAGCGGTAGAGTCTTTAAAATGGTTTTATTATGAATCTTTATCCAATAAGAAATTTTCACGCAATGTTAGAATACACAAGTAGTGTAAATAAGAACACAGTAAACTTGATGTTTACCGAACTCGAACGTAATTTTCCCGAGCATTAACGAATGACAAAAACCGTGAAAATTATTTAAATTGTAAAAAAAAATTAATCCTATTTGGTTACTGGTTTAAATATATCACAATATTTGATAGCTTCTTAAGTTGAAAAGTCTCAAAAATGACTTTAAGAACCAGCCTAAACCAACACAGCATCAACCAAAATCCTCCTTTATACCATTGTAGTTATGGCATAACTGAATTCTTCTTAATTGTAGCAGTTTGCTTAGCCAATCTTACGAGCCAGTCGACTAATCTAAACTCCACAAAAAAAAGATAATCCCCTGAAACTGTTACTATAAATAGCACCGTGTGAATTCCCATCAAGCATTTTATTATTATTATAAAGACATTTAATTGATTTATTACTATCTTTATTATTTCAATATTTTTGTTTGTTAGGTTTAATGTGGCAATAAAAACTATTGAAAAAAATGATTGGCAAAAAACAAATCTATCATTTGAAGCGAACCTAAAGCCATATTTCAAACCAGAAATTCCATTAAGTGCTACATTCAAGGGTGGTTCTGCCGCTCAAGGGAAGTAAGTTACCTTCACTATCGATGGCGATTCCATTAGGTCGTTTAATATTCGTGGTGATGATTGCCCGCCTCTCAGATCCATCCATATTAGCTCGTTCTATAACAGGGTTAGTCCCGACCTCTGACCAAAACATAACCCTGAAGACACAAAATGATTTGTGAATACGTTAATAGAGGGGGGAATAAAACTTTATGGGGGACAAATATAAAAAGGACCCGCCCTACGCCCCACGTTTGAATGTGCGTTCATTTATTGATAAACGCAGCTGAGCACTTTCAAAAAAGGGCACGATATGGCCCAACACATATTTGGGGTAAAACGCAGGGGAACTTTGGTATGCTCCAGGTGATTTAAAAAAGGTGAAAAAGAAACTCTCTGAAAAGGAAACTCTCTGAGACACACAAATAGGGCAAAATAAGTGATGCCCTCTTTGACCTAAATGTGTGTGAGATTGATCAGACTTATCTCCCGTGCGAATTTCTTTACCATGACGTAATACTTTCTATATAAACTCTGGGTTAAATAAATCAGTTTTGAAGAATTTGAACGAAATTGTCCTCCACGGAAAGAGAATAACTATATTAGGAAGAAAGCATTATCTTTTCTTGGCGTTTCTCCGGTATTTCAAGCTAAACGTTTAGTATGTTACCTAGTGACGTATACAGTAGACGCAGCAGATGTGTACAGGGTAGGTCAAAGTTTGCCTCATCCAATCTGATGTATTCAAACACTTTACTCTCATCTCTCAACATTTTCGTTGAATAAATAACGTTGGGCTGACACAGTTTACCACAAGCAATGCGAGCTAGACTTGTTTCACTTTCTCTATTAATTTGACACATTGGCCGAGAGCAACTGAGGATGGCGTGGGCAGAAATATTTGGTATTGGTCTTCCGGTTTTTCCCATCGTCCATGTCAATGCCGATTAAAACACGTTACTGGTTGTGCTTCTGGTACAAATTGCACTCACTTCATTATTTGTCAACGTCGAAAAAGTAGTTAATAAAATACGATCATGTTACCATTTAGACAAAGTTTCGACCATTGACATTTCTTCGAATCGTGTACTGGCGAAGTAATACGACAACCAAATTACTTAAAAGCCGAACATATTCCACCGACGTGTAGAGTCTAACACGAAGTAGTTTTTAACGTAGAAACGCAGTTTAAACACATTTTGTCAATAATGACATTCAACACATTAAAACAATTTATTAAACAATAGAAAGACCACAGTTTAGAGACTGACAATATGATTTACACAGGATATTGCAATCGTATTCTCGCGAGAGTTTCTATAATGGACGCGACTAAGACAACTCTCGTACGCTATGCCGGGCCATCGAGCATTTATTTCCACCAAAATTTGGGGCGACGTATGCCAAAGACCAGGAAAATAAAGGAAGTGCAAAACAAGATGGCCCTGGTGTATCTTAGAGACAATGTCTCGACGTAGGAAGTAGAATTGATTATATTTTAGAATGAGGATATTGTAAAATGTCGCGTAGTTATTAGTCTCGCACGAAACAGATTCTTCTCGCGTTAACTTCGAACACGGCTGTAGAATTTGGTAGCATTGCTGGTTAAGTACTTCAAAAACAGCTATGCTATTGTACAGTTGGTTTTTCTGATAGAGTAATTAAAAAAATATTTCAAACACTGAATCGAATTCAGAACCTATGTATTGTTTTGCAGCTAAATTAATTTGGGGTTTATATCTGGACGTTGAAATGTATTCAAGCCAGACTTTGTAAAACAACAGAGCATCACTAATCGCCTGATCTATATCGATTTGAAATTTAGGGGTGCGCCCTGTCTCTATATTGCTTTTTCTCTGAATTCAAATTCTGATATTATGTAGGCCTACTACGTGTTGTGTGTTGACGAATGCCAAGTCTGTAATAATTAACAGTATGGACTGAATACTTTTAAATTTCAACACATAAACCCCAAATTAATCTTTTTTGTGAAAATACATATATAGTTCAATTTAATGTTTGAACTATTTTAAAAATTAACCTATCAGAAAAGCAGTTTCCGATAGCCGGGCCATATGAAGCCATTTTCTTTTTGAATATTTAACCTACAATGCTATCAGACTATCTTGCCGTGATCGAAGTTAACGCGAGAAGAGCCTGGTTCACGCGAGACTACACATTTCGATCCCATGCTCGGATTCAAAAAACAACAGTCAGACAATACAAGTTTACATTCAGATCTTGTATAGTTTTGAAGATGCAACTAGTTGCATATTAATGATTTTCGTTTACGAACACAAGGCACTTCAAATGCAAATACAGCCTGAGGCCGGGTATTTGTTGAGAACTGTGAAGTCGGGAATTGAACCACTAAAAGGCCATGCTTTAAATTCCCTCTGAATTTGTTCTACAAATTAAACAATATCGAAATGGTGTAATTCCGAAAAAGGATATATTCATTTTGATTTAATATTTCAGCATTTAGTATGCTACCAGAAGGAAACAGTATCATCACTCTCCCCTGATGTTAGCATACTAAATTATGTAATATTGAGGAACTTATTTTTTATCCGGATTACATTATTTGTCTAACATGTGTAATTTGTCAGTGGAACCACAGCCTTACTCAAACAATCTAATCCCTAATATAACATAAAATATGTTAGGAGTGATTCTAAATTTCGCGGACCACAATTAACATGACAGAATGATTGCGATCTCAAATAATTGTTCAATACTGTCAAGGCATCATATTGTTTATTCCAGTCAACATCGGTTCTTGCAAAATAGCAGTGAACCGTTCAAAGACACAACTTTGGTCCAACATACAGAATAAGGTGATATTGTGGCTTTTCACATTTCGCTAATTATTTTACGACCAGTATGTCTATAACGCCGCTGTTGGTCAAAGCAAAAGAGTGTCAGATTTCTGCTAACACATTAAGTGCTGATGTAACGAGAATCACATTTAGACAAAAGTGGTCAAGAAAAAGAACTCAAAATAAATAATGTTGGCAACTAAAATAAAGTCAACCGTATGCCTAGATTCTGAGAGGTACATCTGCTACTTTTAGTCAACAAGCGCTACAAAAAGGTTAGGCCTTACTCTTGAAAAACATTCATAGCTTAATCGTTGAATATAGAGCATACATACCCTCGAGTAACATCCAAACCGAGATCCCTTGGATAGTACAGACCGGAAATCAGGGTTTTACGTACACTTCCGTCAGAATTAATAACTGCTATATAACTTTTAGTATTTTTCGTCTCTATTTCTCCCTCGTAAAATGCGGTATAATAGACATTTCCCGTCGTTGGATCGACTGTCAAACGAACAGCGTACTCTGTGCCTGAAATGATAGTGTTTTTATATCAAATGTTTTGGATAATATAGTTACTTATTATTTTAAGCCGCTCTAGATTTTATTTCACTTTTAGAACCAGGTATACACCATATGATATATTGAACGGACAACAAAGTTATGCCCTTTAAGCTTTGGACGACGTGACTGTGTCTGCAACAACAACAACAACAACAACAAAAGAAAGAAATAATTAAATGTGGATGATTCAGGCTAGATGCGAATACGTATCTTATGAACTATGCACTTTATAGAGATACAAGGTACAGCTGTACCAACACTTTACAAATAAGGCCTGTCTCTGGATAACAAATAACGTTGAATCCTTATGACCTAATTACCACAGGAAGGTATTTCAAACGAGTATGGTACTGCCGAGAAATTATTGACTTTGACATGAAAATTTACGTTGAGTGGTGGTTTTACGGGTCGGTCTAACCCAAAAGTGTCTAAGGAAGAAAACGAGACGCCTTATGCCAGGATAAGGCCATGCAATTTTGATATATTGGAAGATAAAGTGTCGAATCATGGTATCGTTCTGCTATTTCTAAAGGTTAGGAAGCTTCAAGTGGCATAGCTAGATCCAGGCTCTCAGCGTAAATCTCACTTCATTTATCCACAAACACGATTGGGACACGCTGTCGCCAATTTTTAAATTCAACCCCCGTTCAACCGATCCCAATCCGCCATTACTTCGCCTTTCCTGGATTTACGCGCAAGCATTTTGCAGGGCAACGTGGGAAACACGCATGCGCGTTAATCCAGCAAGGCACACTCCACTACTGAGTACAGAACCACCCTTCCTTATTCAGTAGTAGGGTGTAAGCCGCCAGCGCCACAACACCTCTATACATAAATACTAAGAAAAACTCAGTCGCACCTCTATACTTGATAAAGAACAATCCTACCGTATTATGTTATAGCAAACTATAACCCAACTGCTCACTATATGCTACTGCTGTCCGCCAATGATTTTGATATTGTTTGTTTTGTTTTTTATCTGTGTTTTTCTATTGATTGGGGTTTAACACCGTACTTAAGGTTATTTCACTCACATGGCGACGTGACTGCCCATGAAAGAAATCACCCTGAGCACCAGTGGCAACAAAGTAAGACATGCAATGACACTAACAGTACGTAATGCGAAGACATCTCAAATGTATAGGGTTCATGTTGGCCTATAGCTATAGGAGCACCAGGGTAACATATATATGTCATGTGATTAAAATAACCTTAAGTGCGGTATTAAAACCCAATTCAAAGAAACTAACAAACAAACAAAACAACAAACGTAACATCCTTGTCAACAAAACTTTCGCGATTTCAATGTCGCATTTGGGCCTATGTTTTGTTCTTTCATAACGCTTCTTTTTAAGAAAAAATATTACCGGTGTTGATAACATTTGTGACGTCAGAGCCATCCAGCTTTGATGATTTTATTTTTCGGTTGTGAAACTCTGACCAGTACACTCGGTGATTTTCGGTATTGATCGCCAGTCCTGTTGGTCTATCATCTGAAGACATAAAGGCAGTTACTTGACCGGATGTTGGGTCCACTTTATAAATCCGCTTTGACAAAAAGTCAGAAAAGATGATATGCTCACCAGTCAGACGCTCTGTAAAAAAAAAAGTCTACCATTGTTTTCAACATGTCTCATGCCATTTTCTTTCCAGAATTTTGTGAGCCAAGCCTGCATGGATTTATGCCCAGTTTACACTCTCAATTGGCTCAATATTTAATTTATAACATTGAAGTTGGGACGTAAGGTTATATGTTGTTTGACTGTTAAACTATGTATCAACGTTATGTCAACGTATAGCAGGATTGAGGACGGCGAAAACAGGTAAATAGGCAGAGAATACCTAAATAGTTTAAATCCGAACACAAAGAACTTGATATGTTGTCCTGACTGTTAAACTATGTATTAACGTTATGTCAACGTATAACATGAACGAGGACAGTGAAAACTCGCTTTATTTAAAAATACATAAATAGTTTAAATCCAAACTCGAGAACTTCTTGTGTGCTCGATGTTTCGACACTTTTATTATGTCATCATAAGTCTTTATTAGGATACTCACTATTGTGATTACAAAATAAAGTGTAGAAGCCTCCTGCAAAGTTCTCTGTGATCGGATTTAAATTAGCTTTTATCATACTTAACTCATCAAGGATCAAAAGGTATTTGAAGCAAACAATATTGGCCTTAAAACAATCATGTTGGTCATCAAATAGTGTTGTTAATTGAAATGTGCCCTTTTGATCGCTGATTCTGATATTATAAATTAAAAAAGCAAGAAAGCTTCTTATCCTATTTCAAAAGAGAGCTACCGATTTTTCGCAAAACGCTAAGACAGGTAGTCACATATACCTGTCTTTTTCGCAAAACGCTAAGACAGGTTGTCACATCTACCTGTCTTTTTCGCAAAACACTAAGACAGGTAGTCACGTCTACCTGTCTTTTTCGCAAAACGCTAAGACAGGTAGTCACATATACCTGTCTTTTTCGCAAAACGCTAAGACAGGTAGTCACATATACCTGTCTTTTTCGCAAAACGCTAAGACAGGCAGTCACATATACCTGTCTTTTTCACAAAACGCTAAGACAGGTAGTCACATATACCTGTCTTTTTTAAGACAGGTAGTCACATATACCTGTCTTTTTCGCGAAACGCTAAGACAGGTAGTCACATATACCTGTCTTTTTCGCAAAACGCTAAGACAGGTAGTCACATATACCTGTTTTGCAGCTTTTCCCGTCAGGCTGTAAAGTGAATCCGAGCTCACAATGACATCTTCTGGATTCAGAGGTCGATATACAATATTGGTCACATCCTCCATTATTAAAGCATACATCTGTTCAAAACAAGTGAAAAAGACACTGGATTGATTTAAACAACAATTTACTTTTCCTTGGAGCGGTTTCCATAGAGTTGACTTGATGCAGCACAAACTGGATATTTCTATTCGACTGTCCAGGGACTAATAATAGGCCTACAGGTAAAAGGAGATAAGCCAGAATTTTGTAACGATAGACAACAAAATGTTATCTTTTCGCCTGTGTGTATAAAGTTTATCCAACTAGAGCCTGAATATTATTGATTGATTGATTTGTGTTATACGCCGTACTTATTATAGGGTAATTTAACGTATATGACGCTGTTGTATTTAAACAATTATTGACCCTAACATAACCAAGATGTGAAATGTTTCCATACTGTTGGAAAGTTAACTGTCCTTCAGCATCACCACTCTTCAAACAAACTGACTGAATGTTTCAAGAAATATCATTCAGCGGATGGAATTTATCTAACTATAGCCCGACTGTTACAACGACTATCACCCCGGGGAATATATCCGCCCAGAGTATAAGTGTTACAATGGATATCACCCCAGTGGAGTTTATCCGACTACAGTCCGAGTGTTACAATAAATATCACCCAGCGAATGGAGTTTATCCGACTCGAGCCCGAGTGTTACAATAAATATTACCCAGCGAATGGAGTTTATCCGACTCGAGCCCGAGTGTTACAATAAATATTACCCAGCGAATGGAGTTTATTCGACTTGAGCCCGAGTGTTACAATACATATTACCCAGTGAGTGGAGTTTATCCGACTTGAGCCCGAGTGTTACAATAAATATTACCCAGTGAATGGAGTTTACCTGATTTGAGCCCGAGTGTTACAATAAATTTCACCCAGTGAATGGAGTTTATCCGACTTGGGCCCGAGCGTTACAATGACTATAACCCTACTTGAGAGAGTTTATCCGGCTTGGGCCCGATCGTTACAATGACTATAACCCTACTTGAGAGAGTTTATCCGACTAGAGTATGATTGTTACAACGAATATCACCCCAGTGCGGTTTATCCTACTAGAGTCTGAGTGTTATAATCAATAGTTGTGCCTCCTGAAATCCCTCCCAAGCCCTCTCCCCCTGCGATGAACTAGTATACATTCATATACATTAATGAACTAGTTGTAAAAAGATTGTATAAGTAAGTTTTTCATTGAGATGCACTTTACCTAACTTAACGTCCTAGAAAAAAGATGTATAGGTTTGGTTCTTGAAACCGTTAAGATCAAATAAATAGAATGAGACGTCCATCGTCCCCTTTAAAAAACGCAAATGCCACCATACAAATCGACGAGTATTCACAGCGTCTGTGGTCAGCGAGTTGATCAATTCAGTACAAATAAACTGATCTGGTGTAAAAAGAAAACTTTCAGATAAGCAGCATCGCCACCTGACGAGCTAAAACTCAGGTTCAATAACCAAACAAATGAAATGAAGACTGGCAAGTCATAGTTAACCATATTAGACCTATTATAGCATACAAATCAAAACAACCCGAGATTATAATGAATATCCCCCCAGTGGAGATATCCGACTAGAGTCCAAGTGTTACAATGCTTATCACCCAGTGGATGCATTTTATCTGATTATAGTCCGAGTGTTACAATGAATATCACCCAGTGGATGCATTTTATCCGACTAGCGCCTGATTTTGTTAATGAGTATCAACTAGTGAATGGAGTTTATCCGACTTGAGCCCGAGTGTTACAATAAATATTACCCTAGTGAATGGAATTTTGCCGACTTGAGTCCGAGTGTTACAATACATATTACTCAGTGAATAGGGTTTATCCGACTTGAGCCTGGGTGTTAGAATAAATAGAATAAATGAGCCCGAGTGTTACAATAAATATTACCCAGTGAATTGAGTTTATCCGACTAGAGCCTAAGTGTCACAATGACTATAACCCTACTGGATGGAGTTTATCCGACTAGAGTTCGAGTGTTACAACGAATATCATCCCAGTGGAGGTTATCCGACTAGAGTCTGAGTGTTACAATATGTATCACGTCGAATAGAGTTTACCTGATTTGAGCCCGAGTGTTACAATAAATATTACACAGTGAACGGAGTTTATGCAACTTCATCCCGAGTGTGACAATAAATATTACCCAGTCAATTGAGTTTATCCGACTAGAGCCTGAGTGTTTTAATGAGTGTCAACCAGTGGGGGAGTTTATCCGACTGAGTTTTACAATAAATATTACCCTAGTGAATGGAGTTTATCCGACTAGAGCCTGAGTGTTACAATCAGTATCACCCATTGGATGCCTTTTATGTGTCACAATGAATGTTACTCTTGTGAATGGAGTTTATCTGAATAGAGCCTGACTGTCACAATAAATATTACCCTAGTGGATGGAGTTTATCCGCCTAGAGCCCGAGTGTCACAATGAATATTATCCTAGTGGATGGAGTTTATCCGACTGGAGCCCGAGTGTCACATTGAATATTACTCTAGTGGATGGAGTTTATCCGACTAGGGCCCGAGTGTCACAATAAATGTTACCCTTGTGAATGTAGTTTATCCTACTAGAGCCCGAGTGTCACAATAAATATCACCCTAGTTGATGGAGTTTATCCGACTGAAGTTCGTGTGTTACGATGGATATCACCCAGTGGGAGAGTTTATCTATAAGATCCCGTGGGTTAAGATCCATATCTATGTAGTGTATATAATCAATCGAACGAGAGCTACATGAAGTGTGAACAATTCCTAATAAAAGGGTCTGTTCATGTGTTCAGCCACAGAGTGAGCCTTTTACTCGAAAGGGGCATACACTTTATGGGTGTTAGGAAGGACGGACAAGCATGAATGTCGGGATAGCGGTACAGCTTGCCTGCTTTTAGTACGAAAAGTTGGGATAAGATGACACAGGAAGCAAGATGAAAATGTATCTTCATTGTGGTTGATATGATTTTTTAATATATGGTTATAAAGTTCCATAACAAAACCTAAAAACTAAACTTTACGTTTTCAGATATTGTTTATTTTTTACATTCACATATACTACGCATCAATCTGTCAACTAGGTTTTGATTGTCATTTATGCAGTGTTTGAGTTTGTTGCCATGCCTACTATTTTTTCTACTTGACACTCACTCCAAGTCGGTCAGAATGCATGGGAAAGATGAAACACGTAAAGTGGGGTAAGATGAAACAATTTTTTGGTGTATCACCAAAACACATTCTTTTTACAAACTCTAACTTATTACATTTGAATTATAGAAAACAATGCCTAGAACCTACAAACGAACAACAGAAAGGGGCTCAAACCGCTTGATTTAAGTGGGAATTGAAATAATTATCATTTGATATTTCTGTTCAAATCGAACAGTTAATGTTTTATTATTACGTTAGCCCTATGGTTCTAGGCCATTATGTTAAGGATCACACCCATTATTGGTCTGATTTTTTTCAATTCGTATTGCAAAACATTTTAATCGTTGATGGTGGTGTTAGTGTTGTTATTTACTGCTAGAATACACCGTCGTCACTTTCTTTACACGTGTGCGTTCGCTCGACGCCTTACGCCCCTTTCACACCGGATCTGCGTAGAGTTGCGTAGTGTGACGTACCGACTAAGCCGCTATTAGGCTGCGTATTTATGAAATAAATTTTCATTCCGCGTAATCCCTGCGTAGGCTATGCGTAAGCTGGCGTACGGCAGTGTATGATTACGTACCCAGTGCACAGCCACCGCGTACCTACGGCGTATGCAATTGGCCCACCTACGCATACGATTACGTATAACAGGCGTAGGGTAGCGTACGGTTATGTACCCTGGCGTAGGTATGCTAGCGGTTGCCTACAGATGCTTACTGTGTGCGCAAGCGCCGTGCAAATGTGCAATAGACGCAGAAGTCCTACAGTCCAGTTCTAATTAAGTTCAGCAGCAATAATAGCGTCCAGCGGGACGAATAAAATCTTGCACTCGAGGAATAGTGATAATAAGTCTAGCAGGCATCAAACAGTCACGGTGGCTAGGCTGTGCGCAGGTAGTATCTGGGACGCCGTTTAAAGCCTTTTACTGCTTTATCGGACTTGCGTAGAGTAGCGTACTATTTAGTAGGCTTGGCTTACAGTAGCGTAGTGTTGCGTAGACTTGCGTAAAAAAAAATGTAGTTTCTGCGTCTAGTGTCTACGCCAAAAGAACGCGAAAAAAATTAAACATGTTTGATATTTTGCGTCCATCTCGCGTACCCCTTTGCGTCCCTCCGCGTATAGTTACGTAGGCTAGCGTGGGAAAGCGTTCGCTCGGCGTAGTCGGTACGCAACACTACGCATCTCTATGTATGGCCCGGTGGGAAACGGGCTTAACTTTTCGTAATTCGGAGGCATTTGCTGACCTGCTCAAGTTGTCGATACGCAACCGCGCAGACAAGCTGTTAACTAGTTGTATGCATACATAAATCGAGACACACATATGTTATAGTGACATAAATAACACATTTCACAGCTTTCATTCCCTTTGTTTTCTAATTTTCATTTTAAAAAATGGGTTATTTTTCAACTGTACCAGTATTTTTTTTTTAATCGACTGATTGGACGTTCAGTTTTTACACAACCGGTTATTCAAATATCTACACTACTGGTTGACTTTGTATCACACTTCCGTTTGTTAACATTATTGGTTGATTTGGTATTACACTACGGTTAAGTAAAACGTCTACACTACCGGTGTTGGAAATTTTGAGATACATACCTCTGGCTTTGGGTTGAACAAAAATGTCCATTACTCCAACGTCGACGAAATAATCCCCTGATATTCTCACTCGATTGTTATGCTTATTAGAGACGTTATCTGCTGTGTTTAAATAATTCCTGGTCGATAAACCAGACGACCAAATATATATGTTCTGAAAAAAAAAATGTGTATATAGCAAAGTGTATATTATATAAATAAAACAAAGAGAAGATATTGTGAACATAGTAAGATTTAGAATAATGTCGTGTTTCTCCCAACCTGACCGACCCTACGAAGTAGGTCCCAGTCTAAAGTTTTTGTTTGGCATTTGAAAAAAAAAAATGTTTGGAAATATCTTTTTCAGAAGACTTTTCCAAATTGACATGATTTGATAGCAGAATCGTTCTTGCTAATGCTTTTCGGCCATGCACGCAATCATCTGTATCCGATTTATTTAATATCTAATTTTTGTACAACGTCTACAAAAAAAATAATTGACAAAAAAATCCTGCCTACCTGCACAGTTTTTGTAGGCCGTTAGAGGAAACACATCATTTTTTTTATGCCAAACTAAATATTTAATAAGCATAGAAAACTGAAGATATTG
>JAVFBX010186258.1:0-13904 GCA_034783855.1 Mopalia kennerleyi | reverse complement strand
TTCCTGTCTCGTGTTAAAACGCATTTGTACAAAACACCAGATTTCTCTATGAGCATTGGTAATGGGATCCCGGTATAACCGAATGAAACGCCCCCAAGAGAGTCTCATGTCACCGGGACATAATCATCGAAAGTCGTCGAACATCTCAATAATTGTCGCTTATTTGCTAAAAACATAACCCAACAAAACTAAAAACAAGGAAAAACTTTCCTTTTAAACTGCCAACTCAAACTAACTGATTTTTTCCTTCCAACTTAGCAATGCAACGAAATCATGCAATAAATCTTAATCTTTTCTTTAAAAGTAAACAACCGTTTAATATCGCTCAACTTTCTGCTGCTTATCCACAAGGCTCATATTATATTTGTCCTATTCATAGCAGCAAAAAGATTCCACGAACAATGTTTTATTTCGGCTTAGTATGATTTGGTTTTGTTTTAAATCGACAGATATAAATACAAAAACGTTTTTTATTGGGCAACTTTATGACGGCACGCATGGGTTATTAGTACAAGAAAGGTACTAACAAAATGCCAGTAAACTATAGTTTTAAGATTTTACGTAATTGTTTTGGGCTTCTTGGTATAACTTTAATAGTGCAAGGTTATAAACCTATCATTATTATCTCTACACCTTGTGTTGTTACTTCGGTAAAGCCAGCACACGATACGAAACAGATTCAGAGCAAGTTACCAACCTGAAGCATCTGAAAACCCAAAGTAAATCTACCAAGCACGAACAGGAATTTCAGTATGCATATTACGAATTTCACGTTAGAGAAAAAAGTTCATCACAAAATTAAACTCAGAAACTATAAGAAAATAGGTATTTGGCGTTATTTAAGTAATGTTTGTTAAGAAAATTTAAGCGATATGTAGATGTATTCCTGTAGTAACTTGAAATGACCCACTAACAGCCTACCGATATGTATATATATATTTTTTAATATTTACGTGAGACAACCCATGATAGGGCATACGAGGTTATTTGTTTTGACACGCATATGCGGAACTGTTGCATTGAGCACACGGGGTGCGCCGCTGTGCGATGATCAGTCTAGAAAACGATACGGGAAGGCACTAATTATATAGAATGGTTGTGAAAATGTAAGGTCGGATACCCACGAGAGACTCCTACCAATTACCCTCTGAACGAAAGTGTTAAAATGAAAACAGAAGAAAGTAGGACATGAGTAGAATATATAAGACTGTATTGATTGACTGACTAGTTGGCTGGTTGGTTGTCTTGTTTTGTTCACCTGATTAGTTGGTTTAATTCACCAGAAAGAAAAGGAAATGTATTTACACTTGATTTTTAACTTTCTGTAATTATAACGAAAAAAGGTGTATATACGACAAGTGTTACAAGTACTCTATTGACATTGACGATGTATTCCAATGAAATGTAGTCATTCTAACTAGTGTTTATATATTTATCTTTTGCATGGACACAGTTAATTTAATTGGTTTTAATTTTGTTATTAGGCTTTGTATGATCGCAAAATTAAATTAGTCTATCAGATCCATAAGCAACAAAAGTATTTTGCAATTATTTTCCCAATATAATGGATTAAATTATTTAACACTGAATAAGCATGTATTTGTAAAACCGACCACATGATAACTATAACAGAAAAGACGAACATATTTCAAATTCCCGGAAGTCACCTTAGTATATGCAGCATAGGCTACTATAATTTAAGAAATCTGGATTAACTTGCTGTGTATCCATGCATGCCTAGTCAGTCTTATATTTACAAATGCTGTATAGAAAACCGACCGATAGGATTCTTCTTATGGGACTCAAAGAGATGGGATTATTCTTTACTTATGTTTTAAACATCAGAATACCTCGCAGGTCAGGGCCCGTACCGGAATCGATTGTACGATCGTCAATGAGGTATCAGCACGTTGGCAGTACATGCCAACAATCAAGATAATACAATATTGTATCGAAAGCTTAAAATTAACTGATGTAGTAAATTCCTGCGACTAAGAAACACAACAACAGGTTCTTCTGAACATCGGCCTGTTGAACGAGTCCAAGTATCCAGCCTATTACTGCTTTCAAGTCTGGCCCTTGTTTGTTGATCATGCATGCAGTTGCTGCATACACGACTGGCACAGGAATTTAGGGAATTATTTCTTACCTCGAGAGTTATCCACAAAAATAACAAAAATATTGGTTATGGTCACTTTTAATCGATTTAACTACCAAAATCTAATGAAGTTCCCAAATGTCCAAGTCGTCAATAGCTTCTGAAGACTATATGTTGTGGCATGATCGGGGCACGTGACATGATCTGTGCGATGATCAGCCAGGTCGATAGTGGACGACAGCAATTATGCAGAACAGGTGTGAAATTGGAAAGCCGAATAGACGAAAGACTATTTCCTATTATCTTTTTGAGTCGAGTTTTAGAAATAACAAGCCACCAGCGTGAAGATAGAAAGACAGGAGTAGAATAAATGAGACAGGTTATACGTTTCATTGGACAGATACAGCTATACATTTTCTTATCACATTTTCTGGGTTAATGTACACAACGACCTACAAATTTTAAAAAAGCCTAACTTACAAAATATTGGCTTCATCACTTCAACAGTCAAGTAATGCTGATAAGCATTTTTATAGCACTAACTTCGCCGCTGATCCCTACAGAAATATAAAAATTGGATCCGTTAAAAATAGTGCAGATGCATGGACTGGTCAAAAACTCATAAAACTCCTTTATAACGAAATAAATGAGCCCACGGTCTACCCACTCGATTTATTTTAATAATAAAGATATACAGACACTTTATTTTAGGTTGCCTTTCGGACAATACCTTTTAATTTACTGAGGCAACGATATTTGACAAAGAAAAAACAGAACTCTTTGTTCAACAGTTAATAGAAACAAGAAGCTGATATATGTAAACCCTATTCCGGTGTATCATGGGTCTTGTTGGATTTTTACCAGATCGATTGATCACGTAAATTTATTAACTAGCCCTTTAATGGACATACCCGTTGAATGGAATTATATAAAGCGGGTATCAACTATAATCAAATCTAGCGAAATCCCAAGAAAACTTTTGACAGATCAAAGAGTATGACATATTTTAAACCGCGCAAAAGTGCTAAAAAATCACGGTGAACTATGTGATTGGGACAGAGTGATATTTTATAACCTTGGTTAGGACAGCCTATTGTGGATGGGAATAAATACACTGAGTTCCCTGACCTGTTGTGAATTCATTCGCAAAAACTATTTCGGCTTAAAGACATCCATAAACTCAAAGCGGCTACGAGACTGAAAAACGCAAAGCCAATAATGTGTGCAGAGAAATTTTACAGTTTCGTCCACACCGATTAAGATCTTATAAGAGAACAAATTAAACTACAAAACAATGTGTTTATTCCACTGTTATTTTGTGACTCAGACAAACGAGGCATGGTGGACGTGAAAGCAATTCTTACCTATGATGATAAAACATGGATTAGAAAATGAATGTCTTCAATTTACAATACCCTCTACGAAGATGTCTCCAGAAGCGTTTACTTTAGATTGGACATTTCAAGCTAACCTTTCCAGACTGCAACTGATTTAACTAGTGTATCATTCTTTGTGTATGTACTGGTTCTGCTATTGCGTAATTTGGAGATTCGAAACAGCGTCATAAGCCAAAATTCTGTATAAATGGTCAGCAAATTGTAACCACCAAGCACCATCTAGCTTTCAAATGCAAATTAAGACAACCCATCACCGTCACGTTCTTTCAGGAAGCCCACGGCGAAATTCTTTCCTTCGCCACACTTTAAGCAAAAATCTAGCCGCCTAAAAATATGCAATAATAGTCTAATTAAAATGAAAACAAAATTGATGCAAGAATAATTAAATTTGTTAATAACTTAAAAAAGAATTGCATTTATATGAAGCCGTCCGACAGCAGTAGGTCGTGTTTAACTATACAGCTTCAATTTGCAGGAGGGCAGCGGTATAAAAAAACAAAGGTAATTTACCAAATATCACAACTAAACATGGTCGACAAGCCGACTATATCATATACGATGGAGGTATAAAAATTGACAGATATTGAACCGAGAGAAAGGATCAGTAACTCTCTTATAGAGGCTGCCCTTTTACTGATATCAAAAGTGGAAAAAGAATGTAGCCGTAATTTGCTTGAGAGTACACCCTACAGTCGTGGTCATCAACTTAAAGGTAAAATGGACACGAGCTGGCACGCTATGCTTGTACATATTAATCACTCTATATACATTTTTATGTAGATCTTTTGATTGAGTTGACCACTCAAATGACATTTGCTTACTTACATTCTTTTCTTTCTCCTTTTTTAAAATAATATACAGGGTATTTGAAATCTGTGTAATTTGAATAGTGTTTATTATTCCGAGGTATTGTCTGCAAAGAATGAGCAAAAACATATGGGAACTACACAGACGAAAAATACAAAAATGAACGCTTATGTTTTGCTGTTGTTGAAAATCTTATTCAAGGTCAACTCGTATTGGTTGTATGATATTTGGCTCCGAATCAAAGTATATCTGATTCATAAAATCAGGACTGTGGAGACATTCGAATGTGGAGACATTCGACCTTAATCAGTATTACACTCATTTATTTATAAATAGCTCAAACACGCAGGTAGCACGTAAAAGCTGGGGCATTTCTGCAGGTGTACGTCTACAGAGACGTCAGAGCGATACTTTATTACAAGAACTCGCAACTATAAGAAAATGTTTGGCGTCATCTGGATATAGTTGGTCAAGGGACAGAGGATAATAGGCAGATTTATTCCTGTAGCGATTCACAACGACTAACTAACACGCGATAATGTAGTAATATGTTCACTTGTTGGTATAACATTTACGTCAGTGAGCTCAAGGTTGAGACATAAGGGATTACTTTTTGACACGCCTGTGTGAAAGTGTTGCATGGAGCGACCGAGTAACCCCCTTCGCGGTGTGTCGCTCTGTGATGATCGGTCAGGTAATTGATAGGAGATGACAATAATTATGCAAACAGGTGTGAATATGTTAAGTCTGAAACCCACGAGAGACTCCTATCAATTAGACTCTAAACGAAAGTGTTAAAAGGAAAACGGAAGAAAGGAGGACATGAGTAGAATATACAAGACGAGATCATGCTTAGAATGCAAACTCATATCGCCTCAACTCGATGGTTGACATGTCTGCAAGGGAGGTCCTGCTGTAAGGACAGGCTATGCTATCTACTTCTTCTGGGTGTTCTATATACTTTTACACAATTTACATTGTCTAGGTTAATATAAACAACGACCTAGAAATTATATTCTGTCTAACACAGCAAATATTGTCAGGACCAGTTAAGGGACTAGCAGAACTCAATTACCTTAAAAACAAGTCTTAAAGACGCCAAGCTTTAAGCAATATTTATCACTATATATCATTTTGGTTTAGCCAATATAGAGCCCATTGCTTTTATAACCCAGTAACTGTGATTAGGAAAGGTATAGATTGATGTGTCCAAGGAACCAGGTAATCAGTCTCAGTTATTCTACTCTGTCTTTCTATTTTCACATGTGTAGGTTATAATTTCTAAAACTCGCCTCACAAAGATAATTTGAAAAACTATTTTGGGTATCCAGCATTCTAATTATACACCTGTTCTGATAATTGCTGTCGTCCACTATCGACCTGGTTGATCATCGCACGGAAGCAGTCACGTACTCAGATCATGTCACAACATTTAGTGTCCAGAAGTTATTGACCACTTGGACGTTTGGAAACTCCATTACATTAATGGTAGGTAAGTTGTTACCATGATCTATGAACAATATTTCCGTTAGTTTGTAGATATCTCTCGTAGAAATAAAAAAAAACTAGATCTCAAAATTCCGAAGCACGTGTCGTACAATTCTATAGGATACTAATCCGCATCTAGTGTCACAACTGTATGCATGATCATCAGCCAGAGACCAAACATGTTAGCAGTAAAGGCTGGCTACAGCAAATCGTTGTCCAGAAGGACCTGTAAGTGAGTGTATTGGGGGCAGGTAAAATTTTACCACTGTACCCAATCTTTCTGTGCATAATAGTGGGTTTTAAATATAAACCCTAGATATACATAAACAGACAGCAAGTAATTCTACATTTGCAAAACTATAGTAGCCAATTATGCCTATACTTAGGTCTCTCCCCAGCGAATTTGAAATCAGCTCGTCGTCTCAGTTATATATAGTGATTCTTATTTCAAGTTTATTCGCGGAGTGAAACACGGTGATCGGTTATGATATGCATGATTATGGAGTCTTAAATATTTTAATCCAATAATTGGGAAAATTCTAAACTCATTGTGTTGCTTATGTACCTGATAGACTTAAGTAGAAATAATTAAAGAAAATACAGTTGAAAGGTTTTTCAATGCTGAGCCGAGCATTACATGCAAACCCTTTAACAAGACACTCGAGTTTGATCTTTGATTAGTCGGTCTTGTTGGCAAAATCGTGAATCGTAAATGATTCACCTTCAGATAGTTCAGCGCCTTAATTTTCTTATGCATCGCTCCCTTACTCCCTCCCTCAAATCTCTGTCTCTTTGTCAGTCTGACAATATCTGCCGTGTTTGACAGAATATGATTTCTAGGTCGTTGTTTATGTTAACTTAGAAATTGCAAGTTTGTAAAGGTATATGGAACACTCCGGACAGAGGATATCGTGAGGATGATAACCGATACAGAAAGGCTTTCCTGGCAGACCTGCCATCGAGTTGTGGCGATATGAGTTTGTATTCCATGCTTGTAACAGTCTTATATATTCTACTCATATCCTACTTTCTTCTGTTTTTATTTAAGACTTTCGCTGAGAGGGTAATTGGTAGAAGTCTCTCGTGGGTACCCGATCTTACATTTTTACACCTATACTGTATAATTACTGACGTCCCCTATCAATTTCAACGGCACACTTCGTGTGCTCCATGCAACAGTTCCGCACATGCGTGTCAAAACAAATAATCACCTATGACCTGTTCCGGTCTGGCTTAAGAAAATATAAAAAATATATATTTTTTAGAAATAAACAAGAAGCTTAACACTACATTCTCGCGTGACAGTTAGCCATTTTAAACCACTAAAGGAATAAATCTACATATATTGTCCTCATTTTCTTAACCAACTTAACCCAAACGACGCCAAATATATATATTTTTTTATTATTTCTGCGTTCAGTATTGTACTGAAAAATATACCTACAGAAATTTATGTTACCTGCTTCGTACATTTATGCTCTCTGTCAGTTTGTTTGAAGAGTAGCAATACTGCCTTTACTTAGCACTGGAGGAAAGTTAACTTTCCAACATTATGGAAACGCTTCACATCTTGGCTGTGATAGTGTCAATTATTGTTGGAATACACCGCAGTCATATAAGTGAAATACCCCTAAGCATGCACGCCATAACACTCCAACCAATTAATCTATCAATCAATCGTACATTTATCTTGGGTGTTCAGATACCTAATAATTAATGTGGGTAATACAAATTCAAATTTCTATACTTTACAATCATTTTCAAATTATTCATTAAATCTAAGCTATACTTGGATTTGGGACAAAGAAATCACTGGGTTCAAATGATCTTGATAAAGATAAAAAATGTACATTTTTTAATTTCTATATTTGTTCTTACCATTATTCCCTTAAAACACGTTACGAAAAGCTCAACACCTTGTTAGTATATTATTAATTTGTTATTGTTTTCAAGAACAGAAGTACAAAACAAATACAAAAATATACTCACTAAAAGTCAATATTTCTGTAATTGAAGTTGTAACAAAGCACTATACCCTACTAATGTTTGTTTGATTAGGGTTTAACGTCGTACTCAATAGTATTTAAGTTATATGACGACGGAGTGGTGTCCTCTCCACGCTGTTCCTTGCCTAATTAAGGTGGAAAACCGGGATGAAACCTCTAAAAACCACCCCAGCGATTACCGGACCCACATCGTATGACTCACTCATAAACCTGAGAGTCGCCAGACAGACTCGATCCTGTCTAACCACTAAGCCACGGCCGCGGGCCTCTAATAAATGAATGAATTAATAAATAAAAGAATGAGCGAACGAGAGAACGCGCAAGTGGGCAAACGAACGAACCAGCATGTTTGTGGACGAAGTAAAGTGACGACGGAAAGACAAAAGCAGTGTAGGTGTTGATCAATGTTTGGAAAGTATAACATGTCATCGATAGGCAGAAAAAAGGTGGACGCTAGATTAAGAGGCTTTTAAAATACATTAACACAAGAGCCTGTGTAGATAGCTACTGGCAATGTATGGATGGGTTATGTACTTTGCCAATGAGAGGACATTGTATAGGCTCTCCGGCGTGTTGGCGTGTAACAATTTACGATATTAGTGTCTCGGACATTTTCATCTGCGATACAAACTTGATTGTGCAACGAGCCATATTTGCACGTTAGCAATATATACCCCTCCTTGAATTGAAGTAATTATTTAATTTTAAGACCTGTTATAACCTGTTTAAATAACCGAATGTACGCCCAGTCTTGTCTGTCTCTTCCGTTACAATCTGTTTGATTTCTACATTTTTCACTGTTTATTTTCCTTAGACAGGCTGCGAAAAGCTTATCACATTGTTCAAATTGCTCAGTTTTCAGACACTGTTTAAGGATTTGTTTGAGTGAATCGTTTGAACAAGATTTGGGTTCACCTCCCGGTAATGCTTCGAGTTTTCAACACAGTGACGTCATATCCAGTATTTCGAGGGATTCCTTACATATGTGAATTTTGTTAAATATGTAAAAAAAATCCTGCATTTGCGTGTTCATCATCAAAATGGACGACACAAGTTTACGCCATTTGCTAAGAGATCCCTTCTGAAATTTGTCACGATAAAGATTGTATCAGGAATACAGTCGCATAGACTTTGTTCTAAGAACCTGTTTGATGATTGCCGAAAAATGTACAAGTAATAGATGCAAATAAATCACCAGCCTGAATTTGTAAACCAATAGCAGCCCTGGCCCACAAGGGCTCGAATCCTATAATATATCTAGTACTCCCTGTGCCGTTGTAGACAATATATATATATATCTATGTGATTTATTGGAAACTGGAAAGCGTCACATTGGTATGAGCATCGGGACCGCTGGGAATTCGCCTGAACCGTTGTCCACAAATCCAAATGTTTGATGTTTTACGTTGTATGTATAGATCTGTCAAATTATGTGTCAAATGTAATGGGCACCTTAGTGATTTCTTTGAGCAACAGCCGGGTCTAGCCCAGGGGGAGGTAGTTTCACCCATTTTATTTTCCCTGTATGTGAACGACTTAGAAATTGACCTTTTTGATCATTTGCATGACTTGGCAACTTTAGATGATATAACTGTTGCTTTATTAATGTATGCAGATGATACAGTGTTGATATCAGATAGTAGCGAAGGGTTAACGCATATGCTAAAAACTCTAGAGGATTATTGTAAAAAATGGGATTTGACAGTAAATGTAAATAAAAGTAAAATATTGGTGTTTAGGAAGGGTTTCAGAAGTGTACGAAATGTCTGGATGTACAAGGATGAACAATTAGAAGAGGTAGATAAGTTTAACTATTTAGGATGTGTTTTAAACTATAATGGTAAATTTAATGTTACACAAACAAACAAATCTTTGCAAGGTCGAAAGGCAATGTTTAAGTTATTTAGTAATATCAACCAATTTCAGCTTAACTTTAGAACACAGTTAAGTTTATTCGATACGTATGTGGGAAGTGTTCTTGACTATGGGTGTGAAATGTGGGGGTTTCACTCTGCGAAATCAGTCGAACAGGTCCAGGTGTCTTTTTGGATGGTTTTGTACAAAAACAAAGAGAAGAAATTAGTCATATGCGACGAGCAGATTGTTATAAATACCTGACTAATCAGCATTGTTTGCAGGCATATTTATATAAGAAGTTACCACGTCAACACCAAATTGCTATGTGTAAAATAAGAATTAGCGCCCATAACCTTAGTATTGAAAATTGGTCGCTATGATAATACATTGCTCAAAGATAGACTCTGTAGAATATGTAACTGTGGTGATGTGGAAGACGAGTTTCATTTTATTCTCAACTTTCGCAAGTGTACAGCGTATCAAACAATCAGACAGCAATTCATTAAGCCATATTATACCCTATGTCCGTCTATGTTTAAATTATGTGATCTTCTCTCACCAGAGAAACCGCGCAGTTGAGGTGCCTAGCGAAATTTGTATTAGACAGTTGCACCGAAATGATTTCCATGTAACATAACTTTGTTTGTTGTAAGAAAATAATGTATTGTGTTGTGTACCAATGAGCCCCTGGCTTACGGTCAATAAAAGAATTTGAGTTGTATAACGGACTATAAGTCAGAGCTTAATATGTGTATTTGGTAAACCGTGCATTTTTTTTACCAAACTTATGTAAACTTCAATAAGGTATATTTAAGGAGTGCCTTTTTCTATTTTTCGCACTTATACAGCGGATAAATAATTATTATATTTCAATTAAGGCTTTTCTTAGGCGAAACATAAAACCTCATAGTTTCAAGATATCTTGCATTTGTTACAAGCAGAATTCCCGATCTCGTATGGTCTAAATGATAAATCTGCTGAACTACTATGTGGCTGATACACGAGGGTGTTCCTCGGGGCTTGAACCTGGGCCCTTTTTTGTTTAATTTGTTTTATAAATTATCCTTTTTTTAGCTGCGACCGAGCAGCTCTATAAGTCACTCTGTCTGTCGGTTGGTCGGTCGGACTGCCAGTCCAACTTTCCCTCATGCTGACGTGAACATGATAGAAGCCAAACCGCTTAAGATATAGAGTTCAGATTTGGAATATAGTTTAATATGATGCTAAATTAAACTCCCATTGAAAATATTATCATTCCGAACACATTTCAGATGTCCATGGCAACAAATATGTCCGAATCTGTCCCTTTTTTTGACATAACGACGTGAACAGGATAGAAACCAAACTGCTTAAGATAGAGAGTTCAAATTTGGAATGAAGTTTAATATGATGCTAAACTACACTCCTATTGAAAATGAGAGCATACCAAACAAATTTCAGGTTTCCATAGCAACAAATGTATCTGGATCTGTCACTGATTTGACACATTGATTTAAGGCCAATTAATGCATAAGAAGTTTTAAAATTCTTAATAAGTTACATCCTACCTACTTACCCGATATCTTGAATGAAAAAGACAGTGCATACAATCTACGAGACAACACATTGGTGCGCATCCCCAGGTTCAAAACCTAATCTTTTCTTATTCCTGACTTATAAGGGGACACAATTATGGAACCATCTGCCCAACGCCATAAAACCATGCCAGAATGTCTCTGAGTTAAAGAATAACCTAAATGACTGGTATGGATGTACATGTTCGTTGTGTGAAGATTTACTCTAATCGCCAAATCGTGTTTTATATTCATGTAATATCTTTTTAAGCATTTTGTTTTTATATATAAGGTAATAATATACATACATAAACAAATTATGTGTACAAAATATTCTAGAATACACCACTGTCGTTCGTCGCAAGAGGACTTTGCGGAATAAACTACTGATGACTTAACTGAACGTACGTTTCACGTAACATTTTCGGTATTTTAAGTTTAGATAATTACTATAACTATATAAGAGCAAGTAAATACTTGTAAAGAGGTAGATTTGACAGGTAAAGATAATTTTTTATGATAGCCTATTTAGTTGAACAGCATTAAATACATGTTCTTAGAAGTCATTATACCGAACTAATATTGACCATGATTAAATTTATTGAGTTTATATTCTGTAATTTCAGAACGCTACCTATGTCTTTAATTTATATCAACAAGTCACCTGTTTTCATAAATTCCATCTACATGAGTGACAATAAAGAAGAAAAAAAGTCAAACAATCATAGGCATTATTGAATCGAACAATTCCACCTTTTGATAGTCACAATCACCACATTACTCCGTCAAAATGTATTTAATAAAGCAGAATTTTACAGACAAAAGTGAAATTAAGCATCAAATATCATCGTAACAAAACAGGTGTTTACAAGTTAAATAACAAAAAGAAATTCAAACTTTGCTGACACTGGAGGTAAACATTATGGTATTCAAAGTATCACAGCTATGCTAGATACAATTTGACAACACCAGCCTTCTCTCTCATCGAAAGAAAGTGAAAAGCGGCAAAATGATATTTGTATATTTTTATAAAGTGGTTGCATATGGATGACCAGTAAAAATAACATTTTCTACGACCCGTGAAACATCGTAAAATGATGAAGAGTAAGAATTTCCATACCACACCTAATCAAATCTACAAGCAGGGCAATGATGGTCAAGCTGTAAGGGAACAATATAGTGCACGGCTAAAGGTAGATAAGCATTATGTGTAAACACGTGAACATTAAACGACTTCTAAACCAATCTACCCCATTGACCATCACACAATTACAAGAGGACTTTACCCAAACAGAGAAACAAATAAAGCATCAAACATTTCAAATGCATAGCATCCATACATCAGTTCAATTTACAACGATTTATAAACAATTCTGCTTAAATTTACGCCAACACAAGACATCGTTAACGTCAAACAGATAGATCGTTACAAAAATACAATGTGTTTCCGTGCATTGTTACTAAAAATATATATTATATATAATTCTATTATTGCAATGTAATACAATAATTCTATACATCACATTTTATTACAAAACTTACGCTTGTGCCAAAACCATTGCAGCGAAAACAAACATGACAATAAATTTAAATTACATATGTACATCATAACACAAACAAATAAAACATTAGTGTGACCGAACCTCAAACATTTTATTTTTATGTTATCAATATTTTTTATTAAAACTTGGAGTGCACAGAAAAAAATGTTAAATTTTATACTGTATATATAATATATATATAGGAAGTTGGTACTTCCTTCAGGGAAATTTACTTTAATGCCAAAACGATCAACGAACGATATCATGGAGGGGTTTTTCCTTGCCGAATGCATAATTTCCTAACTAGGGGCCTACACGTAATTCGTAGTTTCAGTGAAGGGCAAAGTTAGCGTTCGTGCACAATTCGAATTACAACGTATTTGTCTATTAACAGTTAGGTAAAATGACAAAATAGAACAATGCTCCGAGGATGACAAGGACTAGTGGGGAAGCAGGCAGAAGCAATCCAAGTAGAACGTGCCACTGAGGTATCACGTGGAGCAGAACCTCTGAGTTACCCATCACACCAGGATGACAGGGGAAGTCATCCCTTGTATTTCCAAGAGCCTGAACTGCTTCAAGGACTGTTATCTTGTTAAGCAGATCACTTGGCGTACATTCCCGTGCGAAACACTGTTAACAAAATTAAAAAGACTATGGAAATATTTTGAATGCAGTTGAACCATACATTTCAGACAAAACAAATTATATTACATTAAATTTCATAAATTGCCAAAAGGTTGCTATAACGCCAACACTTTCAATCATATAAAACACACAGCAACAACATATTTAACTTAATTAGGTCTTTATTGGAAATTGAAAATACAGATATTTTACATTTTCCGGTTTACGTTTTTAAATATGCACACATAAAACAATATGCAATCCTCATAAATTGTCAATCAACTTCGATGATTCATGGACACAACAATGATCTTTGAATTGGAAATATAATCTGTCAAAACAGAAACGCATGGGCTAAATATTAAAAGAATTATCTCTTTACAAAGCGGGATAATTCAGTAATTTTTGGGGGTAGCACAGTTAAAGTTGGTACAAGTATGTGGTAATGTTCTTGCTATGGACCGACGGCAGCGGAGGCGTATTCGTCACCGAAAAGCGCCGCACGAGGGCGCTGAAGTCAGTACCTTGTG
>JAVFBX010186247.1:0-13910 GCA_034783855.1 Mopalia kennerleyi | reverse complement strand
AGAACAAAAGTGTATATACAAATGGCCCCCCCCCCCCCCCCCCCACCCAAGTACAGGTATTGTGTCTTGGTGAGTGATGCATTTGAGGTACCTTCTTGACATAGTGTTAGTCAGAAGAGTGTCTCGGTGTCTTTGAGAAACCCAAGAGGCCATTGGAGACACCCGGTGCAGTCAAATATAACATGGGAAAGATAGGGGAACAGTGAAATAAGACACCCTGTTTCTGTAAAAATTGTGATTTGAGACAACCTCTTCTTGATTTCTGTCTAATACTATGCTTCTTGGCAGGAATATTTATCTGTTCTCATGCAGTATGAATGTGTAGACTTTCACGCAGCTCTGTCTCATCGCAACATGGTTTTGGTCTATACTGCCTGCCTTGACTCGCATTCGACATAAACCGACTGTCATTTATGTACACCCCAATTCAATAATAGAGATACCCTTGAGCAGTCTTTAACACTAAATATACTGTGATTAATGATTAAATAATGAATTCAACTAAAGCTTTTGTATTCATTTTCAACTGTATTCTGTTATTTTTTAAAAAAATACAGGGTCAGAATTTATTTTTACTTTCATAGTCATTTATCAGACAATTTACTTGAATATTTCTGAAAACATTTTGCAATGTTATCCATTTCTGTTTAAACTTTACTTAAAATTCAACTTTTTAACTCAAGTAACTTTCTACATTTCAGGGGCTATACAGTTGAAGAATTGGAAACCATTGTCATTTGAGAAAATATCTGACAATTTACAAGCCACAGTTGAGGATATATTGGGAGATCTGACAAATGTGGCTACATTGAAAATAAGAATTTGCAGGTAGGTCCGAAATTGGATTTTTCTTTGATTTGAATTTTAATTATTGCTTTTAACAACAATTATTATTATTGCAGACAGTTTTGCTTCTATTAATTGTGAGTCAGATGCAAAATGAACATCAATGAAATTAGTGTGTTTTTTAAGGGAGGATGCTTGAAGAGTAACTGTTGTCCAGGTGGTTCGGAAAATGACAATATTTTGTAGCATCCAATTTTTTATTTTTCTTTGCATCTTTATTCAGTTGCCAGGCAAATTTAACATGGTTTTCTTCACCATTGAGCTGGCACTGTCATTATATGAGTGAAATGAGTGAAATAACCTAAACAGGCACCTGCCTCCAGGGAACACAGTCACTGTTAATAGCTGATAATATTGAACGGGACTTTCATTGAAAGTATTCTTTTATTTTAGCATTGGTCTGTTCATTTATATTTTTAAAAGCATCTTTTCTTTGGGCAAAATTTTATCAGAGTTAACCACATTAATTTACCTGCATTGTTTAACTCAGCACAAATATTACTTGTTTTGTTTTCAACTGTTCCTCTTACTGTTGTGTTTGTTACGCGCGTGTTCATACGTTTTTTCACGTTCTTGAATCGAATTCGCCGCTATTTTAACTCTTGCAGTAAACCAAAGTCAAGTTCCACGGATGATGTGAAGGAAAAACTGTTGCAGCTATTACTGAATCAGTCGCAGGCCATGCTCCTGAACACAGGATGCCCCATTGACAAGGTAAAATATGGCTTTATTCACTGATTTTTACCTGCCCTCTGGTTAAAGGCAGTGTGTACTCTGCCAACAGATTTACGCCCCATATCCATCTTTTTTAATGTTAAAGGTCAAAAATTTAAAAAAAAAAAAAAATGTGCACATTATAGAGCAGTTTTCGAAAAGTGGTGTCCAAAGTGTGTGGGTAGTGTTCTGGGGTTGACATGGCCTTCTTACCTGTAGGGGTCAGTAGACAAAATTCTTTAAACTTTAGCCCTTTAACAATGTGGCAGCATTGATTAAAGTTAAAGAATTGTAGGAGACCAATTAAAAAAGCTGGTAACATTTGGCTCCCAAAAACCTCAGGTTTTCAATCACAGTCTTCCGTTACCTTTTTCAAGACAATTTGGGCAGCTGGCTGCAGAGCTTACCGCTGCCCTCAGAGGTTAGGGGCAACAAGAAGGTGCTCTGTTTGTGGTGGCCTAGTGATGTGTTTTGTTATTGTGTTATAATGGTGATACAATCACTATAGCCTGAAAATCCCACTGTACACACAATATATTTGTTATGAGACAAAAATCTGGACGCCACTATTTGAAGCTACTGTATAGTCTACTGGGCTCACATTATTGTTTAAATTCCTTCTAAAAAAAATTGGAAATTGGAGTAAAAGAAACTTTATTGCTTTAAATTTAAATCAATACTTTAATTGCTCGTGTTAATATTTTTAAGCATATTTCACAGATTTTAGTTACTTAGAGTCTGGTTAATGTGATGGAAATAATTGTTTGTCAATTATTTTGAACTTTTTATTGCTTTCATAATATAAAATGTCTACTGAGCATTGAAGAAATCCTATGATAAAAGATTGATTGTTCTAATTAAAAGTAGTGCTAGGCAGGGATCATTTTGACCTTTCTTATTTGCCTACAGGTCATGCTGTCGTCTATCTCCCAAGGTCAGTTGCCCAGTGACATCACATCCGAGATGAGGCAGGATTTTGATCTGTGGTTTAATGAACAGTTGAAGAAATCAACAAAGCAGCTGAAAACTGACTCGTCTTTAGGAAACATTAATAAAACAGCCGAGCCGAAATCACCCGTTTCAGCGCCCTCTATGGCCGTTTCATCACAGAGTACATTAACAACAACAACGACAACGCCAGCTGATTCTTCATCAGCTGCAGCCTCCTTGTGTACGAGTCTACAAAATAATTTAGCCTTTAATTCTATTTCCGCCTCTGCCAAACATACTCGGATGAGGACTTCTTTTGATCCCGAACACGAAATCCCTAGGCTGCAAAAGTGGTTTCAACTCAACCAACACCCAACGAGGGAGCAGATGATTCAATTTTTAAGCGAACTTAATGCCTTAGATTCACGGAAAGGACGAAAACAACTGGATCTAACAAACATAATTTATTGGTTCAAAAATGCAAGAGCCGCATATCGTCGTGCAAATAAATCTGCGGATGATTCACAAATTGACACGGATGAATCACTGTGCTTGTCATATCAAGAAACGGAGGAGTCCATTAAAGAAGAAGGTGGAGCACCTGTAGAGGAACGCAGCAGCTCACCTGCGGAAGAGTCTATTCCGTATTTGCCCAATAGAAATGCTGTATATGTAATTCCAAATCCCCTCCACAGAATTATCCCTGAAGAGCAGGCCACTGACCTATCTACCAATCGACACAAAGACAACTCGGCTGTAAGTCCCAAACGGTCTTGCCACAGTGACTCAGAAGGGGATAACGACAATGATGAACTTGATGCTGCCGAACCCTCAAGAAACTCAAAAAGTGAAATCAACAGAGAATTATCTGCAAAGGTTCTGTCGTCCATGAATAAACGAAAGAGAACTTACTCTGAGGACAGCTTTGCTTCTGGTGATGAAGAAAATGAGCCGATGGAGGTACAGCCCCAGAGTGCACCTGTCAAACGCGAAGCCGAAGATGACCATGAATATTTAAGTGCTCACAGTCAAGGTCATTTATCTCGAGAACTTTCTGTGCTAGCTCAGTCTCCCCATAATCGCCTCGCTCTATCTATCCCTCATATGCCTCATCCCTTAGCTATGCATTATATCCCTCTCAATGCTCAGTATTATCACGCCCATCTTCAGCAGCAACAACAACAACGGTCGCATCTTGCTCAACAACAGCTCAATGTGTCCCATGGCAACAGCTCCCCAGGAAACCATAATAGTGGCGCTAACAGTATCGCTTCTGCCAAAGCTGCTCTAGACAAGAAACGGCGAACTCGAGTGTTTATTGACCCATTGTCAGAAATCCCAAAACTGGAACAGTGGTTCTTGGAAGACACGCACCCTTCGGCATACATGATCGACAAATATTGTGAAGAACTCAACCAATCAGATTATCGGAGAAAATATCCCAGATTGGAGCCGAAGAACGTGCAGCTGTGGTTTAAAAATCATCGTGCGAAAGTGAAGCGCATGCGCGTTGAAGGCCCTGGTGGTGTTGTTGGCTATAAGTATGATGACAGCAGCCCTGGGGCAGAACTCTATGATTATGATCAACCAAATAGTCAGAATGCTTTAAACTACGAAATTGAAAATGGGAGGCCGGTCGTTTCGGCGTAATCTCCAGCATTCTTTATTCCTCAACTGGCTAGACATATATTTTTCAAAGTTTCAATTTGGTTTGACCAAAAATGTGCAAGTCTTCTCATACTGCCTCAAGCAAACTATATTGGTTCGATCCCATGTCAAAGTTTCAGAGCATATTATTGTTTTTTTTGCATAAATTACAAATTGCAAAAATCTTTTGAAATACACTGATCTTGTATTTCACACAGTGTTTATAAACTTTCATAATCGTTTTGCATGTGTTGGTATCATGTATTTGAAAAAGCATACATAGTTCTATTTTACCTCTTAAAAACTTTGTTAATATTATCTTGGACAACATTTACAGAAGGAAGAATGGTGTCAATGTTTTTGTGAGGTACATATATATATATACTTCCTTTGAGCTTTTATTATTGTTAATTGATTTATGTTTGTGTCTTGTTCTTGTACAGGTGCTGTACATAAGAAATCCATGTGAGTGTCATAACAATGGATTTATATGTTAACATATATTTGAATCCAACTGTTCTATCTTGGTAACTGTCTCACATTGTTTATACAATAACTAATCATTAATATACATGATTAATCATGATTGTAGATGTGTAATCATGATTATACATGATTAATCATGATTATAGATGTGTAATCATTAATGTACATGATTAATCATGATTGTAGATGTGTAATCATTAATGTACATGATTAATTATGATTATAGATGTGCAATCAATAATGTACATGAATAATCATGATTGTAGATGTGTAATCATGAATGTACATGAATAATCATGATTGTAGATGTGTAATCATGAATAATCATGATTGTAGATGTGTAATCATGAATGTACATGATTAATCATGATTGTAGATGTGTAATCATGAATGTACATGAATAATCATGAATGTACCTGAGTAGTCATAAATGTGGAAGACTTCATTTTTGGTTGATTGATTGATTGGGGTAATTCACATATATAACGGTGATGTATTCAAACAATAGTTGACACTAGCATAACCATGTATTGATAAATGTTTTGATATTGTTGGAAAGCTGATCTTCCTCCATAATGCTTAGTTCTTTTGGAGAAATAATGTATGTTTTTTTGTTGTTGTTGTGTTTTTTAGTTTTTGCTAACTCTTTCCCAGATTGTGAGCTTCAGGCTCACTGACTTAAGGGCAGTTTGTTTGAGTAGTATCAGTACTGTCTTAACTTACATGTAGCACCAGAGGAAGATTAACTTTCCAACCCTATCAAAACACCTCACATTTTATGGTTGTTCTAGTGTAAATTATTGTTAGAATACACCACCGTTATATAAGTGAAATACTGTTAAGCACAGCAATAAAACCCTAATCAATCAGCCATGCTTCCTGTTGGTCCGGGGAGTATGAGAGGTTTTCCTTCTGATTCCTCCACTATGTATGGTCGTAGTGAGAACTCCCTGCTGACCATACCTGTGGGGTCATGAGGCAGATCTTGTTTACCATCTTGTGGTTACCTGTATTTGTTTGTGCGAGTCTTATCGCATGTGGCTTCCTTCAACCATTGGCCTGGCAGGCTGTTATGTGAATGAAACCGGATTAAATCTTAACTGGTTTGAAATTTAAGCTGGTTCAGAAAAAGGACCATTCACTCGACAGCTATGGACAGATTTAAGTTCACAGCGCCATACTCATCCTATATGTCATTGTGATGTTTTGTCATATCTGTAGCTTTTAAGCCGGTTCCATCCATCACTGTTTTGTATTGTTATGAGTGATGAAGGTAGACAAGTGAAAAAAGATTTAGGCCTAAAAAAAAAACGTTTTGTTTCCTCTAATCCAACCGACCCTACGAAATAGCTCCGAGCCTAAAGTTTTAATTGGCTTTTCAAAAAAAAAATTGAATTTTTTTTTTTTTTTCAAGAGCTTTCCAAATTGGCATATTTGGTAGCAAAATCTTTTTTGTTATGTTTTTCGGTCATGCAAGCATCTGTATTAGTTTTATTTAATATCTACTCTTTTGTACAACGTCTACAAAAAAAAATAATTGACAAAATAAAAAAAACATCCTGCTTGCCTAGCCCAATTTTTTTCAGGCCGTTAGAGGAAACAAAGCATTTTTTTTAGGCCTATAGAACTTTTATCTCGATCTCTCAGCATTTCCTATTGTACTACATATTGGTTGGAGGGAGCTTCCTGTTGTCTGGGTGCTAACGGACAATCCCAAACAGATCAATTGTTGCATCTTTGTTCTGTGTCTTGTGACTGAAGGATCATACTTTGATGTACTGCTCACAGGTTTCAATCTGTATATGAGGGAGTTACACGTTGTGGCTCCGGCAATCCCGGGGGTGGTTTTTATGAGGTTTCTTCTTGGGTTTCCATTGTATTTGAACAAGGAACCGTGTGAAACTGACAATCCGTCGGTATATCAGTGAATTACACTCGAGAACAACGTTAAACCCCACTCAATCAAACAAATCTTTCGCCACTTTCCCAGGCATATGGCCCTCTGGCTAAGAGCAGTTTGTTTGAAGAGTAGCAGAACAGTCTTTACTTAGCACTGGAGGAAAATTAACTTTCCAACATTATGAAAAGCCTTCACATCTTGGTTGTGGTAGTGTCAATTATTGTTGGAATACATAATCATTGCCGTCATTTAAGTGAAATACCCTTAAGCACGGCATAAAACCCCAATCAATCCAGACATATGAAATGACCTTCAGTATAATGGTACGTAATTAAACGAACAAACTTACTAACACTGGGTGTGGTTTGTGTTTCTCCTTTCTTTCATACCTGTCAATCAACTTCTCACTTCCTGTCTCTTGTTGCTCCACCCCCTCTGCATGTCCCGTCGCTTCACTGCACTTTGCTGGGCTTTGTCTCTCGCTGTTGTCATGAGGCTGTGTACAGTAGACTCGCTGGTTCCGCAGTCTGGTTCACCTTTGAACTTATCCTTCGACTCGGCATCTAACACAACTAGCGTCGATTACTATGGTGACAACGAACAGGTAGAAATTTCTTAACTCAAATTTTGCATGTGTAGACAGCATGCTAATATGAGAACAAGAACTATGCTGTGACCACTATGCTGGCCTAAGGGTTGGAAAGATGTCTCTACAAGCAACCCAATACAGCTATGAAATGCATGCATTTCTGTGATAGCAGAAAAATAAAGAACAAGTGCTTGTAATTGCAAAGTGTTATTTTGTGCCACTGTAAAACGCTTCCATTTTATCTAAGAATATGGATGTTATTAGCTTAATATACTAGATCTTCTTGTTAGAAATTAATATTAGTAACAATATAATGCTGTATCAAAAACTTGGAAAAAGTTGTGTGATTGCTGACTGGGTGAAGGGCTAGACTGCTTATCCCTTTTCAGTGTAATCTACATATAACCTGTTCGGAGTCGTCAGTCCAACTCCCTGTATCCCACATTTAACTGGTTAGAAGTCCACATTCCACCTCAGTCAATCCATAAGGTGATTTTCTGAGAATCGAGCAAGTTGGAAAATTGTTGTTATTCTCTGTGCATAATAATTTTTTTTCTGTTCACAGTTGCTGGACACCCTCCAAGTATGCCGCGATTTTAGGGCGGGTCTTTGTCAAAGACCTCAGTGCAAGTATGTACACTTACTAGATGGTGAGTTCCTCTATGTGTGTTTTAAAGATAAATAACACTGCCAAAAAGATATCAGTTTGTTAAAGATAAATAACACTGCCACAATGATATCAGTTTGTTAAAGATAAATAACACTGCCACAATGATATCAGTTTGTTTAAGATAAATAACACTGCCACAAAGATATCAGTTTGTTAAAGATAATCATAAATAACACTGCCACAATGATATCAGTTTGTTTAAGGTAATCATAAATAACACTGCCATATACATTGTTAAAGATAAATAACACTTCCATAAAGATATCAGTTTGTTCAACGTATATAACACTACCAATTACATTTCATTTTGTTAACGATATAACACTGTCAAAAAGATTTCATTTTGTTTAAGATATATAACACTGCAACTACAATCTGGAACCCAACTGCCCTTGTTAATTTACAAAAAGCTGATAACATAATCTGGGTTTCATAAAAATGTATATATACAAAGAAACAAAAAAGTTCATCAAGGATTTAAAATATATACATTCTACATCACCCTCTCTAGAAGACCAATTTTTATGTAAATGATTTTTGTAAATGTTTTTTATACGGGTAGTTATAAGAAAAGCTTTAAACATCATATCAGTTAATATGGTTATAAAGTAAGGTGTAAAACACCTGCCAATCTATCACAAAATCTATTTTGAGAAATACTGTAAATCTGTTCTAGTAGGTTCAACTGACAAGTTAAGCTTATAATTATTGTGTTTCCAATGAATGGTTAAATGAATCAGTTTACTTATGGTAAGCCATGCCAACTGTCGGTACAAAAAAATTTCAGCTATTTTAACTTTCTATGTTTAAATGTTAGGGAGAAAAACTCAATTACAAGAGTATGCAGCTCTGCTAGATATACATGTAGGCTGCTCTGTCTGAGATATTGACTTGGCATGTTTTTGGCAGTTCTATTTTATGAGTTAAGTTAACTTGGCATCCTGTGGATGAGGTATAACACAGACAGGGAGAACTTGTACCTAGGCCAAATACCTCCACCTTCTCAGTCTGTCACAGCAGTAACTCATTTCCCTCTGTCTCTTCCAATTCGAGACTTTTTTAACTTTCCATCAGTAGAGTTTTGACATGTTCTAAAGACACGAGGGTTATTTGATTGCAGAAAAACCCAATTTATTGATTATCTCATATTTTGCCCATGCCAGAAACAACGAATAAGTTTAAATGACCCTATTCTTCAATTTGCCATTTTCTTTTTTCATTTGTCATTTTATATCCTAGGCTGCCAGATTTCTAGACTAGCAGATCTTTCATATTGTATTTAGACATGTAAATGGCAATGCAAATAGCTTTCAAGTACTTAAACTCGCTTTTGCCTAAATTAATGGGGATAATAAAAGCCTATATCAAGCTTCTGTGTGCATAATTTTGAGACATTCACGAAAAAAAAAAAATTTGAGTAAATTATGTAACTCCCAACGGAGTATATTTATGACAAGTGATTGTAGTCTTCACTGAAGAGGGTTACCCTGATACTATCTTTGACCAAACACTCTGCTGTAGTCCGCAATCTTGTACACGTCTGGGAACGCCTAGAAAGTTTTCCAGTACTGGAATTTCATTGAAACTATTCTTAGCCCTTGAAAACTCGCTGATGATCACTATTTTGAGCACACATTTTGAATGGATGCAAAAAGAAATCCTTCTGACACATTTGAACTTTTCTTTAAGTTTTGTCAATTGTAGTCCTGTTTTAGTTCCTTCTCTTTCATTTAAAAAGCGTTTTAAAAAATCCGCAACGAACTAAATAAAATTCTCAAATTTATTTTCTTCTCTTGAACTTAAAAGTCTTCTTGAAAATCCCACATTATTTAGGACATGCTTGTTTCTATACCGTTCCAGACCTCCCGTATTAGTGATACATATGAGAGGATGCCGTCAATTGTAGTTCTGGTTTGAATTGGTTTCCACTCGGTTTTCCTCAATATAGTTAAGGCAGGGTAAAAAGTGGACAATCTGTAGTTATATAAGTGAAATAGCCTTGAGTACGAAATATATTTATGAACCTTAAAATTTGTCTTCTCTTGAAATAATATATTGTGTTGTTGTTGTTGATAGATCACGTAGATGTCACTGATGGAAGGGTTACTGTTTGTCGAGATGCCATCAAGGGAAGATGTCAACGCCACCTGTGTCGTTATTATCATGTTCCAGTTGTGCCATTGGCTCTTTGATGTCATGTGACTTAGCCGGGAGTTCAGATCACAGATTTGACACTCTCAGACATCATGTGATTTTTCAAATTTTAAAGGATATGGTATATATATATATATAGGAACTTTGATTAATTTTTAAACCAATTTATAGTTTTTGATGTGGAAGTGACGTTGGAAATGTCCACATAATTTTTATTACCGACATCTCTACTGGTGCAAATTGTAGTGTTTTAGAGTGAAATGAAGTGGTGCTCCATGGAGGATAAAGGGGATTCACCGCTTTCATAAAGGGGATTTCCAACTTTGATAAAGGGGATTTCCGACTTTAATTTATGGGTTTCCCCCCAGTTTGAGCGAATTTTCACTGGACATTGGAAGGATTTTTATCAGATTTCACAAATTTTCGGAAGCGGACAGTGTGACTTGGTGCTCTCTGATTATTCTATTATAATCTGACTGAACAGTGCGAGGTGTCGACACCTCTCAGTCCATTATCACCATTATAACACATTCCTATCGGTCATGCTTCTTGTAGCTCATCACTGATTGGCTAAGGAAGCCTTCATGCTAGGTTAATAAAAACACATGTATACCATAGTAGTTTCAATATTATGTGTAGACACCAGGCTAAAATTTCAGTATAGTTAAACTATATGAGGAAGTGCTATATTCATTAATATTGATTTTTTTTAACATTGTCTCTTAATGCCATTTTTGGGCCATATATTTTCTTTTTATGTTAATTTTTATCTGCCTCGAGCACAATAACCTTTCAAACTATATCCACTAAATTTTCTACAAACACATAATTTATGATGAGGATTTTTAAGTTTTTTAAGAAAAGAAAATTTGCTAGAAGTAACCAAATTCACAAGTGTATATTTTTATCGAATTATCGGCGAATTAGACTTTGAACGACAAAATGTCTGAAATGTGTGACAACAGTGCTATTCTTCATTTGATAATTTTTTTTTTAACTTTCATTGATTTCTCTATGGATATGACATGTATCATGATATATAAGTGTTGTAGCTGTGACGAGTCCGTACATTGACTTGTAGACAGTACGGTTCAACTGTTTCAGACTAATTGCTCGTCAGCCATTTATCTTGACAGCCGAATTGAAAATGTGCCATATGAGCCTGAAGAAATGCTAACTATCCATATATATATTATCTATATATATTTGTCATTACTTGATTGTATATTAGTGTGTTTTGTGACTGATTAACTAATGTCATTTGTCTGTCTTTAAGATGCATTTATGATCCGTTTGAACCCCAAAAAAGGTTCAGCTACTATTTGTAATGGAGGCCATATACCAGAATTATGTCCCTTTAACATGAACAATTTGACACACACTTGTCAGTAATCTGACTGGCTGTTGTGAACTCATCCATGGTCCCTGGCCTCTATCCAGACTCCTGGGCCGGTATATGCTTAGATTTTACTCTGTGAGAGTTTAATCATCCATGTTCCTGGCCCATTGTAATATAATATTCCACAGGCCCTGCAGAAAATGTGCATCCTAAAAGTAGCCAATGTTAAATGCATTTAATTACTAACGTCCACCTTTATTCTGCTTTATACAAAATATAAGAAATTACAGTTTCTTAAATCTGAAATATGCCATTTCTGTATGTAATGTGTTTAATCCAGCAGATAAAGGCTTAAATTAACCATATATGAATTGACAGATCTGGCAAAAGTTTTGTTTCAGCTGAAAGTCTGAATTGTGTTGAAGAAACTAGCCTTTGTTTTCTTACTCGCCCGGTGTCTAAATAAGATTATCTGCATGTTCTCTTCTTAACACAATTTAAATATGGCGTTGACAATTTGTATTGACAAGCCATGGTCCCCTGTTCAGGCAGTCATACCCACGTGATTTATAAACACTCTGAGAAAAAACTTCACTTGTTGTAAATAGTAAAGAAATGGTACAATTTGATTGGATAATATTTTGACATATCATAACATGTCTCAAATGATCAAACTATGTTGTTGTTGTTGTAAAGTTGTTTTAGAAAATTGTAAACTTGTGACAAAGATGGTTTTGTTCCGCCAGTTTGGTGACGTATTTTTTTTAGTAGTTACTTTGTAGATGAAAACTAGAGAATTTGTATTGTAATGGTGGGTGTATAATACACCTTAAATTTTACCATGTGATTCAATGTACTATTGTTTAAAAGGGTGGGTTATATTTTCTGTTTTGTCAACAAAAAAATGGGTTGGGATTTGGGGGATTTCGATTGGAGTAGGCAGTGGCAGAATTGTGAAAGGACAAGGGTAATGTGCATAATGATTGGATGTACAGTTTAGTAGGCGGAGTTAGGTATTACATCAGCGGAGGAGATAAATATCAAGTGGGTGGTCCTCTTGTTTTGATTGCCATATGTCTTTAAAAAAGGGTCCAGGAGTCATTAACACAAAGCAATTTCTGAATTAGTTTGGGACACGCCCATATACAGGGCTTCATGTAAACAGGCTCGAGGAGTTAGTAAGTCCCCCAGATAAGGGATCAGAAATCTGTATTTATTTTAACAACTTGGAGCCTGAACAAAATGTTCAATCTTGTAAAAGAAAAAATAATTAAATTTACCCTTTCGCAGTTCTCAAAACTCTATCGGTATTTATTATTTCCCCATATCAACAGGCCTCTGAATAAGTCCTGTATATAGCCCTGGTGGTTGAAACAATAATATGACACTCCGGGCCAAACAAACCAATCTTTACTCAGTTAAAACTGATTCGAATTAATCTTTTGTCTTTGTTCAGAAATTGCTTTGCGAAGCCCAGACTTGACCCCCTTTACAACCATGATGCTATTTTTGATTGTATAAATATTTGGCGATCTGCAGAAGGTGTGGCGATTGTTGACACAGTGTTGGAACACACCCGGGATATCTATTTGCTGTTATGCAAAAATACACACAAGGTCTGAGTTGGATCATTTATGTGATACACTTCCAGTGCAAACCATTGTAAATGTTATTGTGTAGGTTTGTCCATTCATTTCTTTTCATTTCTCTCATCTTTTCTCCTATTTTTTGTCGATTCTGTTCAGTTGAGACTGTCTGCCAGAAGTCTGGTCAGTGACCTGTATAAAAGCCTTAGGTAGATTCAGTGTTTTTTATTTTTTTAAAATTTTTTTTAATTATTATTGTTAAGAGTCACTGTCGCATCCAAATATTTTTGAACTTGTGCCATCAATAACCTGGTAGGGGAGGTGATCATTTTAAAGTCCAGAAAAGTTTTTCCCACAAAACTTGAGATAATGTTTTGTGCTTAAATTGAAAATTAAACTTTTCATCAGAATTAATTTTCAAAAGTTCATGAAAGTCCTCAGTCAGAACAAGCCTGCTCTAAATGAAATCATAGTGTTTTTTTTAATTTTTTAATTTTTCAAAACCCTTCTACACAGTGCTATCTATAGAGAGAATTTGTTAAGTGCTAAACATAGTTTATAAATGCTTAAGTGCTTCATAACCCTCTTCTTATTGAATGCCATATTTTTTCACGTTTTTCTGGCGTAAGACAGTGTGTTTAAACCACTATTATACTGTTGAAGATTAATTTTTCAACAATGTTCATGACTGTTAACAGCTACATGTATCTCAGCTACATGACCAGTCACCCTGTCCGTTCCATCTCTAGCATTAAGTGCAGCATTTATAAGTTCCAATCCTGTGCCATGCTACACCCATGTCACACACACTAGGTTCAAATGAAGTGCTAATTAGTTAAAACCTTGTAGGCCAGTGCTTCTTGAAAGATTCTCTGGCCAGAAAACAATATGTAATTGAAGTCGACTTGAATGTCTTAGTCTGACTGACAATGCTTGAAAACTTCTAAAATGACCACCAATGCTTGAAATACTTATTACCCCTGTGCTAGACTGACCGCTAATGGTTGAAATACTTATTACCCCTGTGCTAGACTGACCGCTAATGGTTG
>JAVFBX010186236.1:0-13911 GCA_034783855.1 Mopalia kennerleyi | reverse complement strand
ATTGGCGGTAGCCTACAGGATAGTGTATAATGTTAGAGAAATACCAGGGCTTATAATTTGGTATGTTTTATAAAGAAGAAAATAATATAAAATTTCTTAGTTATAAATATCATAAATTTTGAACGACATTTAGAAGTGGGGTAACATAATAATACAACTTATGGATAACCACTTCTTGTTTTGTGATAGAACACTTCACAAGAAGTGGTTATCGAAAAATTTATAATTATAAATACTAGTATAATGTTGAGTATCACCTATCAAGTATTTCTCTTTGCTCTTTTACTCTAAAGTTAAATCACATTATGCTGGAATATTTACCGTTCATAGGATCGAGTACGACGTTAAACCCCAATCAAACAAAGAAACAAGCAAACAAGCAAACTTTCTTCATATTAAAAATATTTTTAAAAAGCTGATGTTGAATATTTTATGTCGCGTTTAGCTTACATCAAATATGCAAATGTCAAAACCATGTTGTTTTTTTTTACCTGTCAAACAGAAATGTACAGCTTCAACAGGGAGAAGAAAAAGAGACGTGACGCCAACACGAGAAGCGCAGCAATTTTCCGGCTCGTATATAATAACAGGAAGAAACGGAAAAGAATGCACCATCAATTTTAACGCAGGTCAGAAAATACTTCGACTTAAATAAAGAATAGCTTTTCGTAATAACGTTCAGTTATGATATATGAAAAAATGTAAACCTGTTAGTAACAAATGTTCACTAAGTACAGCAACAAAAACAACAAAACAAACGAATATAGACTACTGGTATATAAATGCATCCGGAACTGTTGACTTCTCAAACAAATATAGTTTTTACACTACGGTCTACGTTCAAGCAGTGTACAATACATTATTGTAGAAATCGATTTTCCGATGAATATGAAACACAAAAAATATGAATACAAAACCAATTTGACTAAATATAAGAATATTTATTTTGATCTTTTAATTTTTGGCTCAAAATACATTATTAAAAATTTCTGTGAATAATGTAACACAATGTTAGAAACATTTCATCGGTATACAACAATACAATATGAAGACTCATGGATTTTATGCATTTTGTCTCCTTTATCGTCACAGATACCGGGGTATCCGATGGTAACATACCAACAGAGAGGGAGGAGTTTTTCAGAATCGACCCAGCAGCTCAGGCGATACAGGGGATCAGTATAGAGTCAACAGAAAATCCTACCTCATTCTTACACGGGTCATCAGCTTATCTATTCAAAACATATTTGGCAGACATTGACAAGTGCAGCGATGAAGTCATACAATCAATCAAAATTCTAGGCTTAATCACATTTTTAACGGCTACAATCGCCACCATATTAACAATACTGCGATTTCTCGTATGACAAAGACGTTACTGTGAGAGATTTTTAAAATAAATTGCTCACCATGGAGACACAAAACCGGTACAATAACCGGATGTTGATCTAGGACTCAGATGTGTTACAAAAGAGCAGAAAGGAAGGACATGTTGCAAGAAAGAAAGATGCAAAAAAATCGGCAAGAATAACATTTGTATTTTTTATGTATTATATGAATAGTTTTTATTTGAAAAGAAATAAAACGAAAAGTTAAGTTCATCATTTTGGACTGGTAAATATAAGAGGAATTTTAAACTGTTTTGTCTAAATAGTGGAGAGTTGCTTTTGACAAATAATTGTACGTATGTCATTCGTGCCATTGCTCAAATTCAATTTTTGGCAATAAAATTTTGAAGGACTAATTGAGTTGTACTGCAATGAGCTTTGCAGGTAAATCAGCACAGGTGTATGCAGCCCTTGAATGTAACATGTACTCTTACTACACTTAACCAGAAATGTAGTCAGTTATAGCACCTCCTCTTCAGCTGGCCAGAGCCCTCTGACTAAGAGCAGTTTCTTTGGATAGTAGCAATACTGTCTTTACTTAACTCCGGAGGAAAAGTAACTTTCCAACAACGCTTCACATGTTGGTTGTGCTAGTGACAATTATTGCTGGAATACATGTCCCGGCGTCATATAAGGGAACCGACCCTAAAGCACGGTGTAAAACACCAATCAATCAATCAATCGATGAAAGACTGTTTTTAATTGCCCCCAGAATTTTGGAATAACGGTTATTCCTCCAAAGGATTTCCTTAATGTCCTTTATATCAGATCTCAAAAACGCTTCCCGTAATTTGCTTTTCGCTATATTGAAATCTAACGCAACCGCCTTACTTTTAGCTCGATAGACTACACGCCCTCTGTCAATATCCTGTACCGTAAATCTGCTATTCAATGTTTACGCCCACTACTCCTCCCCTTTAAGAGGTTAACTTAATGTTCAATAGAAGTCCAAACATAATGACGCTTAATTACGTAAGCGCCATTTTGAGATAATGAATAATAAAATCAGAATTTAAACTGGCTTTACAGAACACAGTCGCAAAGATTCCAATTATAACTAAGAAATAATGTTAATACGAACAACTTCAGAAAAGACATTATTTGTTAAATCCCTTCTGTTATGGTGAGAATAACTGTCTGTTTGTTTGTCACAATTCAGGTTGTAGTATTGTCTGGGACAATTAAGTCTTTGCTGACAATTATACTTTGCCGATGATGTCTATCAGGCTTGTGTACACGAACAAAGTCTCCATACACTTTTGTGACAGTAAAACCTTTTTCGAAATGTTTCTTGCGAAATTTGGGTCCATTTTGCACTTTAAGTGCCACATGCTGGTTCACAACAAATTGACGATCGACTCCGTTGTCAGATGATTCTTGTCGTTTGGTTTTGGCAACAATCTGGCGATCAAAACAGAAATCCCAAATTTCTCGTAAATCCGTTTCTTCCTCCCCTTTAGTAGACGTGTTATCGATCAACCTCACGATCGGGCTTGACCGACCAAACATTGCGTAGAAAGGAGGAACGCCGGTTGTGCGATTTTTCACTGCATTATGGGCAGCCACAATGTCTGGAAGAACTTTGTCCCAATCCTTTTCATGGTTAGCAGTTTTTATCAGGGATTCCTTTAGCGTACGATGTGCACGCTCAACAGGGTTTGCTTGCGGTCGAGCCACTGGAGTATAGCGACAGTCAATGTTACGTTTTCCGCAATGGTTAATAAACTCTTGTGAGGTGAATACGGAACCGTTATCTGAATGGAGTTTTTGGGGTGGACCAAATATGGAAATTAACCTGTCCAATACACTTATGGCGGTTACTGTGGTTGCGGAACGAAGAGGCCACGCTAGCACAAATTTGGTCAAGTCATCCTTGTATGTAAACAAATACTCATATCCCGCTTTTGTACGAGGTAATGGGCCAACAAAGTCACAATGAACCAATTCCCATGGACGATGTGCTGTTTCGGTGATTCCAAACTTACTTTTCGGAACAACGTGTGGGCCCTCTAAGCAATTTGTACACTTTGAAATTAGGGCTGTCACTTCCTTTAATGTAATAGTCTCATCAACCAGTCTTGCTAATTCTAGAGTTCTAGCAGCTGCAAAGTGTCCTATCTCGTGAGCTTTGCGAATCATATCCTCTCTGGCTATGACAGCCGACTTGGAGCGTGTTATGGCCAACACAGGCAAGTCTATCTCATTATCGAAGATCGGTGCACGACTAAGGGCATCACTCACAGTGTTGTCTTGACCTTTGACATATTCAAGTTCGTACTGGTAATCAGCGAGTTCCAGGCTCCAACGGGCACACTTTGGGGACTTCGAGGTGTTTATGAAGGTGAGAGGTCTATGATCTGTGCGCAGAATGAATTTCCGTCCGTACGTGTATTCGCGAAACTTTCTGACACTCCAAATCAATGCCAGAGCTTCTCTGTGTATTGTGGAGTAATTGCGCTCAGTTTTGTTTAGCATTTTGGATGCATAACAGATTGGATGTTCTTGTCCATTTCTATCAGCTTGCAAGAGAACGCCTGCTAATCCTGTATTGCTAGCATCAGTTTGCACAATGAAGGGTGGGGACTCCGAATCGAAATCTGGATGCTTGAGCACGGGTGGAGAAGCTAGAAGAGATCGTAACTTAGTAAATGCTGATTGGGTTGAGACTGTCCACGAGTAAGATTTTGATCCCACAATTTTGCTCAAAGGGAGCGCGATGTCACTATAGTTTGGAATAAATCTCATGAAGTAAGCACATAAACCCAGAAAGGATCGTACTTCTTCCCACGATCGGGGAACGGGGTATTCACGAATAGCTTCTAATCCCTTGTCTCCAGGCTGCACACCTTTGTCAGAGATTTTGAAGCCCAGGTAATTAACACTTTCCATGAAAAAATAGCACTTCTCTCTCTTTAGTGTAAGACCTGCTTCTTCAAAACGCTGTAAAACATCACTCAGGCAGTTTATATGCTCTGTGGTCGTTGATGTATGTACACAACAATCGTCGAGATAAATCATGATGTGACTTGAAGTAAGTCCGGAAAGCACCAAATGTATCATTCGCTGAAACGCAAGTGGGGCAACCTTTAATCCAAAGCATAAGCGACGGAATTGGTACACTCCAGATGAAGTTTGGAATCCGGTCAAATGACGGCAATCTGGAGAAAGCTCCACCTGATTAAAAGCAGACCGCATGTCCAACACTGTGAAGTACTTAGACCGCTGTACACGCATCAGTGCCTCATTGGTTGTCATCAATGGGAAAATGACGTCAGACAGTTCCTTGTTAAGAGAACGGAAATCCAAACAGAATCGAATGCTGTGGTCGGGTTTTTTAACCAGAACGACTGGAGAAATGACGTCAGTTTTGCTGTGCTCTATTACACCTTGTGACAACATGTCTTGTACTTGTTCTTCGACTTTTTTCTCAATCTCCGGATTGTAGTGGCGACGACGTCCACGTACTTTGCTAAGGTCCGCATCTTTTTTCAAAGACAAAGCACATTGTTCATTCTTCAGTTTACCAAGACCATTAAACACTGTATCGTCGTATCGATCTAACAGAGTGATTAGTTCAGATTTTGTGACGTCATCAATTTCACCAATATTCCACTTTGTTGTATTGGCGTGGACTTGATTCACAATAGATGGAGAATAATCACTTTCTTCGTCAGAATGTCTTCCTTTTTGGAGAGTTAGGGGGTACGCACTACCGACAGTCTGACAGCGATAAACCGTTTTGCTATCTGGTCCTGGATTGAGAATAAGAACATTGGTATCATCGTGAGGTGTAACACAGCGACCGACTAACAGTCCTGTCCTACTCTCAAAGTCATCGTTACGTTCTAAAAGAACAGCCCGTAACCCTTCATTAGTTTCCCAAGGGGTTGTTATCGACACACGAAGAACTTTTTGGGAACGAGGGGGAATAACTGTTGTTTTGATTGCACGAAGAATAGAAGAAGTACCATTTTCTTGAACAAAGTGTTCCAGAAGTTCAACTTCGTTATCTTGTGGCTTAAGCACAACTTTCTTGAACTGACTCAAAAAATTCCATCCCAGAAGAAATGTATCGTCAACAGCATCCAACACATGAAATTGACACGGCAAACTTTCACTGTCCATGTGTAACATTGTAGAAAATATACCTAGCGACGATAGCGGAGATGAGCCGGGACCAGACAATTGGGCGATTGTTTTTGATAGTTCATATCCATTGGGAAAGGCTTCCTTGAGCAATGACAAACTAATACACGACACCGCGGCACCAGAATCTACAATGGCATCTGTAGTTAAAGTACCTAGCGTCACACGTTTAGTTGGACAAGAATTACCTGAAGACACAGAATTAATCTTCTTTTGGGGACAATGGGCAGATAAATGACCTCTGGCTGAACAATTATAGCATTTTAGCCGATTGCACCCAAATAGGTTTTTTATTCATAGACTGTCCATTGCGTTGTTGTGAATCTGAATGCTTGTCTGACTTGAAGTTTTTTTCACGTTTTTTCTTACGACAAATCCTTTCTGTATGTCCAGGCTTACGACAATAACTGCATCGAACGCGCATGACAGATTCTTGGGTCGAGACAGTTGACCTACTTATATCTGTGTCATTCAGTCGGCGGGCAATGTCGATCAATTTATCGAATTTCTAGGTTTCGACGACTGACACTGGACCAATGGCAATTATTCACGAATTTTAATGCCACGCAAACCTTCTAAAAATCTTTGTGCACACAAATCATCCTTATTTGCTTTTGCAAACGTAGGGTAAGCTTCCTTAGCCTTCCTATATAACCGATGCCCACATTCATCAATGGTTTCATTGATCTTTTGCGTGATGCTATGAAAATCAGACGCGGCACTTTGACGTTTTTCGTCAGATCTTTCTAGTTCTTTTATAAGTTGCTGTTTGAGGGTATCATAACTTGTTGTGGGTGCAGGAGACATGTCCCAAAACACTTTAGTACACCAGCCTTGGGGTAAAATTAAAGCCAAATGATGCATTTTCTTGCTTGCGTCTCATTCAAAGCCCCACGCTTTCACTTCATAGATATCCCCAATGTACTGGCTGAAAGTCATAACTTTTGGATCCAACATTGGCATTTTTAACTTGTCGGAAAGAGCCATTGTTTTTGTTTTATTTTACCAGTCACAATTGATTCGGAAATTTACGGTAATACTGTTTTACGCTTGAGCACTGTATTGTCATCACACACAGTCAGCAAGCTAACTTTGGTTTATTTCACCAGTTTATAAAAACACACGGAGGAAATTTTTCACTGCTTACCCTCGACAAACGACGGGTGAAGTTCCTGAGTGCAAATCGACGAACGATCACAGTCCAGAGTTTTCTATGGAGTTGTTGTTGTAACACATTCTTCGCCAGTCCCGAGAAGACAAACTTCACAGAATCTGCTTTGATTGGAGACGACACACAGTCTTACTTTTCCGCTGCCACCAATTGTAAGCTCACAATTAACAGGAAGACTTCGGTTAATGATTTATAACTTATATTTAAACTAAACAACATGGAATTACAACGAGTACAAAACTTTCATGTTCAACTCTGTAGCTCGATAGACTACATGTCCTCTATCTGTCAATGTCCTATACCTTAAATCTGCTATTCAATGTTTACACCCACGTCAGCTTACTGGGATTGACGAAACGTCGCATTCTCAATTGTCCAATAAAAAAACAAATAACACGGGGATTTGGTAAACACCAAATTCAGCCAAAAACAAGCCGAAATTGTCCGATATTCTTCTGTGTTGAGGCCGTTAGTCACATGTAGTATAAACAGGGGAAAATGCAGCTCCACTCAAAGTTTATGATTTGAATGGTGTTTGTTTGTTGTGTGCATATATCCGTTGGTCATGTTAAAAGACACGGTTTGTAAATTTTGGTTCGTCGTCGGAAGTATTCGGCTGAAACAGACCAAATTCTAGAAGCGGCTCTGTGATTGGTCAATTTAAGAAACCAAACAACATATTAAGGGGAGGTTAATTGTATTAGATCTCAATGTAGCGTCAAACAAAACCAGGGAGCGTCTTTTAGTTATACTTTGCTTTCAAATCGGACAAAGATAGACTTGTTTATCTTGGAATTAATTAATTAATTAATCATAATTATGTCTGCCGATGAACAATAACACAACACGGATTTCATCAACATGCTCCATGTATTTGATTGATTGACTGGTGTTTTACGCCACATTCAGCAGTATTTCCAAGGTTCTTTATTTACAGATAAATTTCAATCAGACTGCACGTTTGGCATAAAACATCAAAATAGAAACAAATCAAACAAAAAAGACACATTAGTGTTAAAAAAAAAATTGCTGTGTTTTTTTTTGTTTGTGTTCTTTTCTTATAATAGAAAATTTAATCTAAAAATTGTAAATATCGTGTTTACCATAAACTATGTCAGATATAGCTATTTACAATTATTCATAAAAATCAATGTCGAGTTTTTCGTTTTGGCGAGCCACCAGCACTATGTGTTCAGTTGGCTTTTTGAAATTGGTAGACAAGCATTGCAGCTAGAGAAACAACCATTTTGGTACAAAATATGTTGAAACTAGTGGTTGAATCTAATAGTTTTACATCAGTTGCTAATTAATCGATGCCGCTATAGGCCTATATGTACTGTAGCCTGTCTCTCAGTCAGCATTCATCGCCATGCGCATGACAAGAAAGGCTCCCTTGTGTCTGATTACTTTTAACTACTTCTAGCTTCAGATATTTATATCCGGCGTGCGACATCCTGCTTCTAATATTACTTGCTGACAACGCATTGTTTATTCAAGCTTATAACTACTGCGTGTGTCAAAGAAGCGTCTTTCGTCATCAAATATCCAATATCGCTAGATCTCGTGAACGTTTATGGTAGAAGCAGAGAAGATTTTTGGAAATTTTTCTTAGGACATGCATTGCAGACCCAAGCGTACCGAGTCGTATCCTTAGATTCCAGCATAAAAATGAAGAGACTTAATTTCTCAAAATTATTTGTGCTATGTATAGTGCTAATAGGACGATCACGAACTGTCGAACCTACAACAAAATATGTATCTACGGATGATTACACAAGTAGTATGTTACTAGACAACCAGACCTGGGGATTGGACCAATATCACCATAGTTATAGCACAGAGAGCCCATCGGTGTGGACTAACGTAACGGATGGCACCAACAACGTAATAACAACTTCATCAGCAGCAGTTGACACGCTTGTCTACGTACCGGATGAATCCTTGAATGACTTTGAACTCTCCATACACGCCAATACCTTTGCTTGTCCGAATACTGTTTGCAATATAAGAAGTTATTCTCATTCAAACATCCCACCATGCTTTCGCTGCAGTCCCTGCTACTGTGATGAGCTGTGTCAATACTTCGGAGATTGCTGTGAAGATGTGAACAAGACTTACTCCAGACTTTCCCAATTGGGGAAATGTATAAAAATAATTCCCAGCATCGGATCAGCTTCACATATCAGGATGATTCAGTCTTGTCCCTCAAGAGACGAGTCCGTTGACTCTAAGGATGAAAGACGGTGTCTGGAAGCTAACCTGATACATCCTGAAGAGATTATACCAGTTACAGATATGTCCACAAACATCACATACAGAAATCAGTTCTGTGCCAGGTGTAATAAAGTCAAACGTGAAACCTTATGGCAGCTAAACATCAGTTGTCAGCCGACGGTCATACACTTAAAAGCGTATAATTGGATGGATATTTTAGAGAGCGAGTTATGCACAATTACGGACATTCCACCAGAAGAAGTCGATCTACGGACATGCTTCCAAACAGAAATCTCGACTTGCAACACAAGTTTGTCAAATACTTCCGCCAGCCAGAGGTTATGCCAGTCTTATGATGGTCCACAAATTGAAGTTGATGGTACCGTTTACCAAAACGTATTTTGCGCGTTATGTAATGGGATACAAATATATAGGGAACCTTCTTGTAGGTCTTTGTCTTTTATTCCTCCTCCTGGATACAAGGGGCCAAATAGGCCAAACGGCCGCAGCTTAAAAGTTTTGATAAATTTTATGTCCATTTCGAAAACTGAAGAGAAAACCACAGATGACAAGTTGAAAACGACGTGTAAGATCGGCGAGACGTATGATCCAATAACGGTAGGCATTTATTGTTCATATTTTTATTCAGTTTTTTTGTTATAAATTAACACGAGTTTTAATTTATTCGTAAGTTATCGAAATGACTCGGGTTAATGTTAACATGTTGCCACTGTGTTTGTAAAGTGTAATAAAACCTCAGAATAATATGATTTGGATTAAAAAAAACAGTATCAAGCTATTTAAAAAAAAAATGTTATTCCATTTGGCTTAAAATGTTTTCAATTTTCGCGTTTGACTGGGATTAGACCCGACAGAATAACACGAATCCTCGGGGAGGATTTTTCAACATTTATTTTCCCAAATTGTTTCTAAAACGTGCTTTCAGTAAAATTAAGTGTATTCTATTTTCCTGTGCTTTAAGACTAAAATGTCTTATTTGTAAGTTTGATTCTTGTTTAACGCCGTACTTAAGTGAATTTCACTCACATGCGGGATGCCAGCCCACTGTGAGAAGAAAACGACACCATCGACGCCATAGGAAACAAAGACAAGACAGGACAAATTCAGAACAATCACTTGACGTATTACAAAGACATCACAAACAGACTGGCTTCATGTTGTTCCTTACATCTGAAAGCACCAGAGCAACAGGAAGCTCCCTACCAACTCTCCGCAAAGTTTTTAATTATTTTGAAAAGAAACAACCTGTATACGGCACAAGAAGTCAACCACAGCAGCATGTCCTTTACATTGCTGTAGGTTAAGATCTAGCAAAAACAGGTTTATTTTTTTAAAAATTCTACAGATCTTAGTGGCATATATGAGCGAAACAGTGAATTGGGCTTCTGAAATTATACAAAATAAACAAACCTCACTCGTCTTCTTTTCCATCTAGAAATTATCGGAAGAGGATAGTGTGAAAGTTTTTATTTTATATAATTTTTTTTTAATAATAAACAATAAACTATTTTTGCATATCTCATAACTTTGAAGATAAAAATAAGTATGTGCTTTAACTAATTTGTCAATCCCCGTGTCGGTATAAAATCAATACTGATTTAGGTAACAGAAAATATCTGAGTTAAAACGAGGCTGACGCATATGTCTGATGTTGTTATTATTTTATTATTTTTATTACTCAACAGGAAATATGTTCCCCAATTGAATGTGCTCCTGGTTGGTGTTATATTGACGAGACATGTCGACCCTTATTCGCTAGTGCCTCGGGTCTGGGGTACCGAGTTGATTTAAAAGTGATCACATCCAAGGGCTTAAACCACTCGGAGATATTAACGGCTGAGGGTAAATTTGAGAAGATACTTGAACAATCGTTAGCGAACACATTCAAGACATCTCTCTTCTTTGGACATTACAGAAAAATTGCTGCGAACTCTTCAAAGTCAGCATTGATTTCAGAGGACAAACAGTTCTTGGGTTTTATCATTGGCTTTCGAGTCGTAACATTGTCTAACATCAACCAAAGCATTGTAGAGCATAGTTTGAGAGAACTGAGAAACAAATCTCACGAAATAGACATCAGCAACAGCACAGCACATTTTTATGTGCAGTCAGTTTCTTGTAGTGACGAGTTGGAAGAACTTGAAAGGACCGGTAGTCTGGAAGGTGGTACGAATGCCATTCAATACCCAAAGTTGTCAATGCAATTTCCTCCTAATGGTTTGGAATACCATCCGCTGTTTGAGTTCTTGGATTGCCCGTTCATTAAAATCAACGTGTCCTCTTCTTCTTATGTATATAATGCTGAGAACCCGATCATTACAATAGAGAACACAGATCTGTGGCTTCGACCGGAATCCCACTTATACTGTGCTGGTGTTATTCACGTGTGCGTGGACTACCTAACAGAGATACAAAAACAATTGATGTCAACCCAAGGAGTCAAGAACAGCGGCAACCCAACCATGGAAATAGTCTCACTGACGTGTGTAAGCTTGTCTCTCGTCTGTCTTTTTATTACTTTCATTGTATTCTGTATGATTCCCAAGCTTCGTACTTTACCTGGTAAAAACACAATGGCACTCATGTTTCATTTGTTTTGCGCACAAATCCTCTTTCAGACCGGCATAAATGCAACTGAAAATGAGCAGATTTGCCGAGCCATGGCAATTCTGATTCATTATTTTTGGTTGACCTCATTCGCTTGGATGGCCGTGTGTGCCTATCACATGTGTTCTACCTTCACCAATGTATCAGTAGTATGGTTCCATGGGAATCATACGAAAACTTTAATAAAGTTTGCTGGGGTATCTCATGCGGTGGCGTTGGCATGTGTACTCACATGTATTAGCTATCATCTTGCTCTCTCCGGCGGCCGACATATTGGATATGGCGGAACAATTTGTTTTTTGGTAAATCCGATTGATATTGGAATTTTTTTCGCAGCTCCACTTGGGATAATCCTTGTGTTTAATCTGTTTTGCTTTTTGGTGACAATAAGAGCAATTCGCGCTGTACCGGACATGGAATCTGTCTGTAATCGATTAAATCGGAACCACACGGACGTCTATTTTCGTCTGTCCGTCCTCCTTGGCTTTACCTGGGTATTCGGTTTTATTGCCGCCGTATTACAGACCGATATCTTCTGGTATTTGTATATTATCCTCAATGGTCTACACGGCATGTTCATATTGTTAGCTTATTGTGGAACGGCGAGGACTGCCAAGCTACTTAGGGACCGTGTCAGTGATGCTTCTATATTTTCATTTGTATCTAAAACACGGAGTACAACTTATTATATTGATTCCCCCTCTCAGAGTCATGCTCCCACCAAACCAAAAGACACGCGAGCGAACCAAAGTAGCTCAGATGAATCGTCACAAGGCCACACTGAAAATGCCACAGGCTGTTCATCCTCGGTCTTTTAATATAGACCATGAACTAAGTGTAATAAAACACGACAATCAAGCCGATGAATTGATTGATTGATGTTTAACGCCGTATCCAAAGTTATTTTACTTATTTGACGGCGTTAAAAATTGCAAGACTAACACAACCATAGCATTTGAAGTGTTTAGCTTTATTAAAAATATTCATTATAACGGAAGTACCTGTTGCCCTGATGCGTTCAGAGGTAAGGGGCAACAGCGAGCCGATTTGCTCATGATGTCTTTGAATTGCGCCCTGTGCTTGTTTCGTCTTTGTCCCGTATTGTTGTTTGTTCCCCATGGCAGTGGCGTCGAGGGTGGTTTCTTTCGACCGTTAATTGGACTGGCGCGCCGTCATATAAGTGAAATGACCTTAAGTACGGCGTTAAATCCCAATCAAACAAATAAACCAATACCGTACATACAGCCAAAGGGCTAAAGTTGTGAAATTATCAACATATTACTGTATGTGACCAAATGTACAGCTCTAGTTTTATCTAAGAGCCCTCTGGCTAAGCATGTTTCCAGCTTAATTATGTTGTTCTTTACTTCGCACTGGAGAAATATTAATTTGCCAACAATGCAAAAAAATCACATTTTAGGGTTGTGTTAGTGTGGTATATACTATTGGGCGGTACTATAGGGTCAACTAACGTCATATAAGTGAAATACCCTTGAACAAAGCGTTGAACACCAGTCAGTCCGTGTGAGTGAGTCAATCAGTGCATGGATGAAAGAAAGGAAGAGTCAATCGATCGATCAACCAATCAATCAATAAATCAATCAATCAATCGATCGATCGATCGATCGATCGATCGATCAACCAATCAACCAATCAATCACTCAATCAATCAATCAACCAACTCACTGGATCAAGCCCGCATGTCGACCATCAGGTATAATTATGAGCGAGTCACAGGTTGGGGCTCCTGCAATCGCGGGGGGTGTTTTTACGAGGTTTTCTCTCGGTTTTCCACCGTAATAAGGCATGGCAGACTGTGAAGTAGACAATCCGTCGCCATATAAGTGAAATACCCTTGAGTACGACGTTAAACCCCAAATCAATCAAACAAACAAACAAATCAAAAATAACTTGTCAAAAAAATTCAATAAACAATATCCGCATCATATAAGGGCCATTCTTGTTTTAAGGATACTCTAACCCCCTACAGAGTGTTTTTACATTTCGCCGTTTTTCTTCTGAACTACTGTGTATTTTGCAACACATGTATATATATTCTGAATCGTCTTTTTTCTGCAGAACAATAATCAGTAAATTATGCTTTTCAACAATTTACAGAAAAAAATATTTGTGCTACCTCTTTGCTACTTCTTTTACACCATTTACGTCAACTGTTGAATTTTACAGCAACGTATAATACATTACATGAATCTAAAACCGGTCATTCAGTTTTTTCCTGTTTGTCTTAGTTTTCTTGCTATATTGCGTTAAAGGTAAAAAATCACAGAAATGAGTCAAAATAGTGAAATTTCAACTTCTTATAACTTTATCTAAAAAACGAAAAAAGATATTAAAAATCTGAAT
>JAVFBX010186225.1:0-13912 GCA_034783855.1 Mopalia kennerleyi | reverse complement strand
AGACTACAGTAGGATTACATTTTATCAAATTCTCTTTAAAACAAAATGGCCCACAATGCATGATTTTTTTTACAATATCCACTCTTATGTTTTGTGAACATGATAGCTAGAGAACAAATTCACTGATTAACTTGGAATTGAGGTTATTTGATGAACAATGGGATTGCATTTCATTTAATTCCGAGAACCGAAACGGCCATAATTTAAACGCCGATATAAAATTTAAACTTCGCTTTTTCTGTTAATGCCATAGATGGGGTTGTATTTCACTAGGTTTACAAAAATTATGGCTGACAGTGGATAGTGACTTACGTTGACTTGTTGCCTCTTTGAAACAAAAATTGTTAAACAAAAGCGGGGAAAGGCGATTTGACTGGGATTATGGGCATAAATTTTCAAAAAAAATCCTTTAGTGGTGAACCTACTAGCTCCTCAGCTTGTCATTTTTATATTCATGTCTGAAATAAGACTGGTACTCGGCTATGCTTGTGGTGAAATGTAACCGGTGTGATGTTGTTTGTGTGTTGAACACATTTCGCTGGCATAGAGACAGGCCAACGTATTGTAACATTAGTTGTTGTTGCTGTGGCTAATAAATAAATGTAGAGACCGAAGCTTGTGTCTCACACTGTTGACCACAGTTCGCCAAAACATGTGAGCCAACGCCTTTCATTGGTGATGTCATTTTTACTGGTAATTGCGTTTTTATTAAGATCGTTGTACATCCAGCTGCATCGTTTTAATGCGGGAGATACCGATATTTACAGACACTTTTGTACGTTGGTAAAAACACGTCACGACATTAGCAAATGCGCTCAACATTGTTAATAATTTTTGTCAAGGGTTAATCACTTAATCAAACTTACAGGACAGGTGTCAATCGCCCTGCCCAAAAAGTGAATAAACATCCTTGCGTGATATAAGTTCTCGGTCCAATCTAGGGCTCGTACAACCAAGCAGTGGCCATCAGGCGATATACATCATTGCACAATTTGATAGGGCGAAAAAGTTACAGATCAATGATCAATCTCGGTGTGGCGCTGGTTCTACGATTATGTTGAGAAATAAGAAAGCACTACAGCAAAATGTTTGTCCCATTAGTGTGAAATGAGACAAATGAAATATGAATTAGCAAAAGTCTCTACTTTCTGGACACAAAGAAAACTATCAGCGTGTGAACGGGTCCAAAATAAGTTTTGGACAGCTAGAGATGTTTCTATGTGTTTTTAGGGCCGTGTGGACGTTTACCAACAGCCTTACGTAAAGCGGCGAAGGCATAGGTATATATTGTATTATTTGTAAATTAATTTTATGCTACCAAGCAGTCCGTTAAATCTTTTTTCATCTGTCTGAGTACCCAAGGATTCAACGCCCTTCATAAATCAGAACTCAGCTTGTCCACAGTAGAAACCAAATGATCTTCGATGACCCACCATGTTAAATTAAATATGTTTTCAAATTAACTTAAACCATCCGACAATTTATGCAAATATTTGCATCATTTCTGACCCAATTTGCCGGCTGAGGCATCGTCAGGGCTGGATGTAGTGATTGGGTCAGTAATGCGGTATGCCTTTCATAGTCTATTCACAAAGACTCAATACACATAACTGGTATGTGAAGGGCTGTCACAAACCCGGCCTTCTTACAGATAATATACTTATCTAGAGAATATAGATATCCGACATTAACTTCGCCAAAGTTCGTTTTTGCCATTCACAAATCAGGACTTATCCGGAAATTTTTCCCAAGTTACATCGCTTCTGACCAGTGAATTAAATCTAAAATTAACACTTTTTGAATTACATTTGTAATTATAATATTGACATTTATATGTTTACAGATGATGTCGAACGGTTGTTTAAGAAAGAAATTCATGGTGAGTAGAATCTGGTTTGATCAAGGTAATAGTTAGCACAGAATGCCCTGCAAAATTACATTGGAGATGGCTAAGAACTAGGAATGGTTGACGCGGGCTTGCAGGGCTATGTTGTGGTTACAGAAACAAATCGCTACAACTGGAAGGGAAGAGCTAGAAATGTTTGAGCTCAGCATGAAATAATGTAGTAATAATTATATTAATATATGCTTAAGAGTAGATGTTTTGTCACACACAGAAACATTAACAAATTGCTTGGTTATTTTTTATATTGCGTAAGATCATAAAGCTTTGTATCGTATCCGGCGGGTACTTGGAGGGAGCTTCCTGTTGCTCAGGTGCTTTCAGAGTTGAAGAGGAACAAGAAGGCGATATGTTTGTGAAGTTTTTGTATTGTCCTGTGGGTGTCATGTATTTGTCCTGTGAAGATTTTGTTGTTGCCAGTGGTGTCGGGGGTCGTTGGGCAGGCACGCCGTCATATGAGTGAAATAACCTTAAGTACGGCATTACACCCCAATCAAATAAACCCTTTTGGATTTATTCTTGGCATATTTTAGATTATTTATCTGGGGATGCAATTCTTAATATTCAATACTTGAGGATAAAGTTCAAGTTAAACACTGTGCAATTGATTTTTTGGGGGTTAATTTTGTACCTTCTCCCTTTCTACTTAAATCTGAATTTTTCATACACCATTCTTTTTAACTGTGCCCGAGCAGCTCTATAACTCACTCTGTCTGTCGGTCGGTCGATTTTTCGGTCCAACTTTCCCTCAAGACGACGTGAACAGGATAGAAGCCAAACCGCTTAAGATAGGAAGTTTAAATTTGGAATGCAGCTCAATATGATGCTAAACTACATTCCTATTGAAAATGAATTCATTCCGAACAAATTTTAGGTTTCCATTGCAACATATATGTCCAGATCTGTCACTTTTTTGACATCATGACGTGAACAGGATAGAAGCCAAACCGCTTTAGATAGAGAGTTCAAATTTGGAATGCAGCTAAATATAATGCTAAACTATGCGCTCCTATTGAACATTGGATCATTCCGAACAAATTTCAAGTTTCTGCCGCAACAAATATGTCTGGATCTGCCCTTTTTTTTACATGACGACGTGAACAGGATAGAAGCCAAACCGCTAAAGATAGAGATTTCACATTTAGAATGCAGCTTGATATGATGCTAAACTACACTCCTATTGATAATGGGATCATTTCGAACAAATTTCAGGTTTCCATGGCAACATATATATCCAGATCTGTCACTTTTTTGACACGACGGCGTGAACAGGATAAAAACCAAACTGCTTATGATAGAGAGTTCAAATTTGGAATACAGCTTAATATGACGCCTATTGAAAATGGTATCATTTCGAACAAATTTCAGGGTTACATGGCAACAAATATGTCCGAATTTGTCCCTTTTCCTGACATGACGTTGTGAACAGGATAGAAGCCACACCACTTATGATAGAGAGTCCAAATTTGGAATTCAGCTTAATATGATGCTTAACTACACTCCTATTGGAAATGAAATCATATACCAAACAAATTTCAGGTTTCCATGGCACCAAATATGTCTGGATCTGTCACTTTTTTGACACATTGATTTGAGATCTAGTAATGATCAACCGATATATTTGTGATACTACACTTGTATAAATATGTGTTATCCTGAAATTTGGGGTTTACAATTGAATTTTGTTTGATTTAAATTGTTTATATAAATTGTATTTATATTTTGCCGTATTATATTTTCAAGTGTAAATCTTATCGTGTATTGTTTTAATATATTTTGTTGTTATTTAAAATAATTACAAGATTTTGATTAGGTCCTATCTTTACTTTGTAAACCATAATATAGTTGAGGATGGCGTTAAACACCAATCTAACAGCTAACCAATCTTGTTTTGGTTTAAGCTGAATGCCTAGCTGGGCAAACTGTATACGTTCTCTGTACCCCTTGTTTAAATTAGTTTTCTGTTTGTTATATTTGAAATGTCATTTGTATTTTTCAGATTTAACCTTTTGTAAAGATCGTTGGAAAGGTATGGATGAGTATAATTTGGTATAAATAAGATCTCTGATAAGGGATCTGGCGATATCAAATGTATGAAACCAGGGCAGTAATTTTTTTAAAAATTAAAAAAAAAACTTCTACCGGAGTTTCATAAATATGATATCCATGCCACGAATTAAAATACTTCTTTTAAATAATTTTAATTAGAAATCAGTATATATTTCCACTTTGCAGGATTCAAGAAACTCTCATTTATACATTAACTAAACAGTGTGTTTGTTTGATTTATCAGGCGAAACTTGTAACAAGCATTTGCTGTTCATTACTTTAAATCAATGTTAAAACCGATATAATTCATATTCCACGCAGTGGAATTCGTCCCAGCTCACCGTAAACAGCGGCGTTCAAATTTGAAGGATGCCCACCCAAATTTGTTTACATAATGTTACGTATCACGTTCCACGGCTGGTGCGGAGTGAAATACCGTAAATTCACAACCGTGTGTAATCAGGGGTTTTACAACAGTGTCAAAAATCTAGCGAGCTTTCTGGACCAAAGAAATAATTGAGTATTGCTGAATAACATCCCAATATAAGTGAATCTATAAACATTTTCTCGGCTTATGCCCTCATACTGACAGGATTCGTTGTGCTTTATCTCCCACCAAGCTACAGAATATTACGGTTGTATTCCCAATATTGACACTGAATAAGATGTGTTTTTTGTACCCTCACGAGATTGCGGAGTTAAAATACATGTAGTTTGTGAGACAAGTATAGCATCAATGCTGCTAAAAACTGTCGTAAATCCATATTTAGTCTGGGAATTTGCTGTTTGTCTGTGACCTGTCTTTCTGTCCATTTATGTAAAAAATTTGGAAATACCACTCTTTAAAATAATGCCCACATTGTTTGCTGCATCGCATTTATCTACCTTTTTATGTAGGCCTAATATGGCGCCCTGAGTCCAGTTCTTTGGTAAACAGCTTTGTCAAAAAGAGCATTGAATAAATGCATTAAAACCGAAGCGAGTATATTAACTGTTGATTGAAAAATTCGTGTATGATTTTATCTTTTCCATGTACTTTTGTTTTAAGACAATTAATAACATTGATTACCTTTTCCACTTTTGTCACATCGTATACATAACAGTTTGTGAATCGTTGCCAGCGTCATTATTCTCGAATGTAATGTCTGAATGTTGTTTATTTACTTGCTCTTGAAATTAAAAAAAAAACGGTCAGGACTTTTAATATCAATAAAATATTTCCAAAATTCGGAGGGTTTTGTATTCTATATACTAGTACCTTTTAATTCTAAAAAATTTGTATGTCTAAAATACAACCGTTTTGTACGTCAATAAAGTTAGACCGCGGTTCGCAGTAACGGGTCGCGATTCGAGGGGACCAGTCATTATTTGTACCGCTGTTCATGTAAACACCAATATCTCCGTTAATAATGCACGTCTATAAAGTTAGACCACGGTTTGCAGTTCGCTCTTCGCGATTCGAGGGGACCAGTCATTACATGTACCACTGTTTAGATCAACACCAATAGGGCCTATCTCAGATAATAATGCGTTTTATACGGTCAAATGTCACACACAGGATAAATAGGTCATGTTATAATATATCATTACACTGATTTGTTTCAATCATTTTTACTTTCAATGCAAACTCAACACAAAAACTACAATGTTAGCGATGAATAGCGAACCGCGGCCTGGCTTTCCCGAATATGGTACTGACTGTTAACATTTTTCCTCAAATTCCACACATGTAATAAGTGGAAAACTTCGAATGGATTAATACAATTGGTTTGCTTTGAAAAATGTCTACTTTCAATGCAAACTTAATCAATTTAGTGAATTGTTAAAGATGAATAGCGAACCGCGATCTGGCTTTCTCGAATAGCTTTCTGGCTGTTTTTAACACATTTTCCGTATCATTTCACACAAATAATAAGTGGGTCATGTTCTAATAGATTAATAAACTCGTTTGCTTAAAAAAATACATAAATTCAATGCAAAATCAATCAATTTCAATGTTATGTGGTGATGAATAGCGAACCGCCGTCTGGGTATCCCGAATCGCGTTCTGGCTGTTTTTAAAACATCTTTTCGTCAAATTTAATATACATGGCAAGTGGATCAGCTTGTAAAGATAAATCTACTTGTTTGCTTCAAACATCCCTAGATTTTATGCAAACTCAATAAATTTCTATGTGATGTGGCGATGAATAGCGAACCGTGGTCTGGGTATCCCGAATCGCGTTCTGGCTGTTTTTAAAACATCTTATCGTTAAATTTCACGTTTATTTGAGTATTTTACATACCGATATTGTGAAAGGTAAATATTGCGATTTGGGTAAATGCGCATAAAACAAATAGATGCCCTTTGGCGCATTCGTTTTGCGCAGATAGGGTGTTGTTCTTCCATTGACAAAACTGAGAAGTTATATTTCACGATTCGGCCCTTTCGGAACTGATCAGTGAACATCAAAGAAATAATCTGGCTTTAACTCTTTTAATAGAACAGCGCACTAGTCTAGCACAGTCGCCTGTCCCCTACCATCTTCCCGAGGCAAGGCGGAAAAGAAGATCGTCGCATTAAGCCTCTCTCCCATTCTTACCTTGCCTACAAAGGCGATAACTATGAGTTAGCTAGAGTTGACCACGGCTACTTTCGGATGACCTCTCTTTACTCTACCCAATCAGATGGGTGCTTTATAGAATAAGAAAGAGACGGTCTTAACAGAGAACGACAAGTTGGCTATTTTTGTAATATACATGCACAATATTAGTACGATTAACGAGTCCTGGCGTCATCACAGACATGTCAATTGGCAGTGGCGCCAAGCCTGTTTGTTTGATGTGTAAACGCCTTTTTGATTAGCCTACGTGTTTCTGCCATTGTCCAATGAAATTTTGTGCCACGTTTTCCCTTCCAATTACAGCATGGGGTACTATTGTGGAAGTCTCGTCTTACACATACTGTCCCTTGGAAAGATGGTCCCCTCCATGTTCTAACTAGCTACTGTAAGTGGCATTTAGAAGTTTGAAGTATTATAAGGCAAGGAACCACTTAGTATGGATAACAACTTCTGATTTATTTAAACATAACGTTTCTATCGTATTCCAGAGATCGTTTTCAAGTAAAAATGTAACATCAACAAACATAGATGTATATAGCATAGAATGGAAGTGTCAAATTGAGTAATATTCATAAGTGAGACACTTTTGTTCCAACTAGTGTCTGTTCATTGTTTGCATTTGGGTACGATAGCACAACGCACTGTTTTTGCTTTGTCCGGCTTTTGCTGCCCTAGGAGGAGATTTACTCACCACGGTTGTAAACATCTTAAGCCCAGGTATTCATTTTACTATGTACATTGATTTATCAGATGCACATTTGACGGGTATCCTTTTGAAAGGTAGTAATGACCTGTCAGAGGATAGGGATATATATATGTTTGATGCTGTATTTACATATATAGATAAAACTGGTAGATTTAAGACAATATTATCCTAGTAATTTATAAAGAAGATTTTATACTTTTGGTAGTCTTGTACAACTGCTATAGTATATTGTAGAACAATTTATTTGTCATCAAATCTTGTATAACTTGTTCTTTAGAGGGCACCACCAAAAAGTTTATTGACTGTGTGTAGCCCTCTCGAAAAAAATAAAGCATTACAATTACAATGTTAAAAGATATGGCTACTCCAGTGATCTGACGGTAAAAGCTAACATTCCTTAAAAATGAATATTGTAGCCTTAATGGGTCGCAATGCTTTAACCATCGTAATTGACACAGTTCAATTCAGAAAGGGAAGTATCTTTATCAGTAAAATAAATTCCAGGTCTAATAAAATGCTAATGCAGTGAAAGTTTCACACAATCGGAAATTACAGAATCAATGCAATGCTAAATGACTGTCAGACAAATCTGAACTGTGATTAAACTTCTAGCCAGAGCACAAACATTTCATTATTAGTAGAAGCATGCACATTGTATTTAAAATCCACAACGGGTCCAAAACGGATAAATATAAATTTACATTTTTATTACACTATTGTATTAATTGTTTTATAGCAAATTGGTTAATTTAATTAACGCTACCGAACAGTCAAGCTATTCTTGTCCTTTGTTTTATCTGCCAGTTGTTCCGAGGCCGATTAATTTGTACCTATAGTCACACATACATAAGTCACACCCCAAGGTGATAGAATAAACATTACAGCTCGTCCACGGTAGAGACAAAATGATATTCGATAACTCACCATGGTAAAATTAATATCTTTTCAACTTTACCCAAACGTTTGTACAATTTAGGCAAACATTCGCACCATTTCTCACATAGGCTGACCCAATTTTGCTACTGAGGCGTGGTCACCTCGGGGAGAAGTGATTGGGTCAGTAATACAGTTTGCCTTAAACTAGCCAATCCAAAAACTCAAATAACATGACTGATGTATGAAGGGTTGTCACGAAGTCAGCGGACATATAGATAAAATACTTATGCACGGAATATAGAGCTACGAATTTGGCTTCGCCACGGTTCAAGTGAGGAAGGGTTGGCAATGGAAGGGTTGATGTTTGGACGGGCTGACTGGATCACTATATTCGTGATATAACATTAAGTACAGCATTTTCTAGTTCCGAAAATTTTTGCAGGTTGAAACCCGTCTGAGAATCGAACCCACGGCCCTCAGAGATAGGCACCGAGTCGCCAGCAGTAAATGCCGGCCGCCTAGACCACTCAGCCACCAGGCCTACAAAATAGAAGGCTAGTCAGCTGAAGTCTAGATAGCGGACATTCACTACCCCTCTGACAGGAGAGTTGAAACAGCTCCCAACGCTGAAAACAATTAATACTTTTTTGTGTCTTTTTAGAAAGTGAAGATTAACCGTATTTTCGTTACTTTGGGATAAAACTTTCTTAGTTTCAACAGATTCTAGTTCAGAGAATTTTTCAGGTTGAAACTTGGCGGGGAATCGAACCCACGGCCCTCAGAGATAGGCACCGAGTCTGATAATCTTCCCTTTCTAAAAAGACACATTTAAACATTAAGTACAGTGTTAAATCCAATTCCAACAAATCGTAAGTCACAAACCAGGGCTTATCCGGCAACATGTCCCAAGCTAAATCGATTGTGCTCAATTAATTAAATTAAAAGATAACACTTTTTGATTACATTTCTAACTGTAAAATTGTTTTTTATTCTTTTTTTGCAGAGCTTGGATGGTTACGTGAGTAGAATCTGGTTATATCAAGTTAACATTTAAACACCGAATGCCATGTGAAATTATATTGGAGTTGGTTAATAGTTAGGCATGGTAGACACGGGCTTGCACGACCAAGTCTAAGAAAAAGAAGCAAATCGCTTCAACTAAAATATGAAGACGTAGACATTTTTTAACTCGACATGAAATAATGTAGTCACATTTATTTCCTCCGTATATAAAGATTAGATTTTTCGCCACAAATACAACACTCATACACAAGTAGTGTTATTCCGAAGGACGAAAACTTAATTGTCCACCACTACTATAGTAGGGGGTGGGGGTCTTCGAAATGCTACTCGGTGTCCGTCCGTTCGTCCCAAATGCTTGTGAACACGCTAGCTTGAAAACAAAATACCGAGTAACTTCAAACTTGGTATTTAGCTTCTTCCTGTTAAGACGACGGAAAATATTGCAAATCACCAAATTCCGTAAAACGAAATTGCCATTATTACTTAATTTTAGCATATTCATGTCTATATGTGTTGTGAAGACGATAAGTAGAGAATAAACTCACGGTTTAATATAAAACTTGGTTAGTAGCTTCCTCCTGTTAAGCCGACATATAGGATTGCATTTCACTTAATTCCGTAAAACAAAATGGCTGTTATTACATAATTTTAGAATATTCACACCTGTATGTGTTTTGAACACAATAATTAGGAAATATTTGCACAGATTAACTTCAAACATGGCATGCTGCTTCCCCATGTTAAGACGATGGATAGGATTGCATTTCACCGAATGCTGTAAAACAAAATGGCCGTTAATACATAATAAATTCACGGATTAACTTTAAATTTAGTATGTAGCTTCCCCCTGTTTAGATGATGGTTGGTCTTGTATTTTACCAAATTCCATTTATGACATAATTTTAGAATATTCATACCTGTATGTGTTGTGAACAAAATAATTAGGAAATATTTTCACAGATTAACTTCAAACTTAGTATGTTGCTCCCTCGTGTTAAGACGATGGATGGGATTGCATTTCACCGAATTCCGTAAAACAAAATGACTGTTATTACATAATGTTAAAATGTTCATGCCTGTATGTGTTGTGAACACAATAAGAAGATAATAAATTCACGGATTATTTTAACTTAGTATGTAGCTTCCCTCTGTTAAGATGATGGATGGTCTTGCATTTTACCAAACTCCATAAAACAAAATGGCTGTTATTACATAATTTTAGAATATTCTTGTATGTATGTGTTGTCAACATGATAAGTAGAGAATAAATTCACGGATTAACATCAAACTTGGCATGTAGCTTCCTCCTGTTAATGCGACAGATGGGTTTGCATTTCACTTAATTCCGTAAAACAAAATGGCTGTTATTACATAATTTTAGAATATTCATGCCTGTATGTGTTGTGAACACAATAAGTAGAGAATAAATTCACTGGTTTACTTTAAACTTAGTATGTAGCTTCCCCTTGTTTAGATGATGGTCGGTCTTGTATTTTACCGAATTCCATTTTTTACATAATTTTAGAATATTCATACCTGTATGTGTTGTGAACACCATTATTAGGATAAATTTTCACAGATTAACTTCAAACTTGGTATGTTGCTTCCTCCTGTTAAGACGACAGATGGGATTGTATTTCACTCAATTCCTTCAAACCAAATGACTGCTATTACATAAGTTTAGAATTGTCATGCCTGTATGTGCTGTGAACACACTAAGTAGAGAATAAATTCATGGATTAACTTTAACTTAGTATGTAGCTTCCCCCTGTTAAGATGATGGATAGGATTGCATTTTACCAAATTCCGTAAAAGAAAATGGCTCTTATTACATAGTTTTAGAATATTCATACTTGTAGGTGTTATAATAATAATAATAATAACTTTATTTAACGAAGAAAAATTACAGTCAAATTTACCAAATTTGCTCTTCCTTATAGTTCTCCATAATATTTTTCGTAAATTACATATATTCATAAACATAGGCATATTGTTTTAACACAAAAACATCAAAACAGTACACTAATTAACAAAAATTATAATATCTTGTGAACATAATAAGTAGAGAATCAATTCAGGGATTAACTTAAACGTGTTATGTAGCTTCCTGCTGTTAAGATTATAGATGGGATTGCGTGTCACCAAATTCCGTAAAACAAAATGGCTGTTTTTAATAATTTAAGAATAGTCATGCCTGTTTGTGCTGTGAACACAATAAATAGAGAATGAATGCATGGATTAACTTCAAACTTTAAAAATAGCTTCCTGCCTTTGAGACAATGGATGGGATTGAATTTCACCAAGTTTCATAAAACAACATGGCCGCCAATGCCTTACTTGACATTATTCATATCTGCATGTGTTATCACCACAGTAACAAATTCTCATATTAACTTGAAACTTGAAATATAGTCTCCTCCTATTAAGGCAACAGATGGGATTACATTAATTCATCAAATTTTTTATAAAACAAAATGGCCCACATTGTATGATTTTGCAACATTCACTCTTATGTTTTGTGAACATCATAGCTAGAGCACAAACTCAACGATTAACCTGAAAATGAGCTTTCTCTCATGACTGATGAGATTGCATTTCATTTAATTTCACGAACCAAAATGGACATTACTCAACTTTAGATATAAGCTTCAAACTTGGCTTTTTCCCTTAATACCGAAGATGTGGTTTTATTTCGCTAGGTTTACAAAAAATAATGCTGACATTGCATAGAGCACCAAAAAATGTGATTGACACCATAATGTTTACTTTTTGACTCTTTCCAGCAAAAAAAAATAGTTCTTAAAAAAAGTAGGAAAAGGCGATTTGACTGGGATAATGAGCATATATTTAAAAAAAGCCTTAAGTGGTGGACCTGCTAGCTACTCAGCTTGTTTTGTTTTTATATAGTTGATATATAGGTTAATGGTGTCTAAAACAAACATGGTAGAAGGAAACCAAACAGATTAAATTTATAGGTGTTTTAAACTATACAAGGCAAACAATAAGCCAGATATTAAATACCTAAATACAGTTTGTCTTACTAAGCAGGTAGACAATTAAGCTTATGATTGTGTATAGATTAGGAAGACAAATAAAGTTTTTTACTAGCTTTAAGTCCATGCTTAGGAATAAGTTTCTGTCTTATAATTTCTAGAGCCTCTTTAAATAATAAGTCTGACCCGTGCTGTGATTAATCAACTATAGAAGTGTTGACAAGTACAATGTCATAATCAGTAAGGTGCGGGAGTCTACATATTTCAAATGACCAGGTAAGCCAATAATATCTTGAAAGTACTTGAAGTTCTCACACTGGGAAATGTGATTAAAAATCTCCCTGTGACGTTTGCCACTGTTGTATTATTTTATCCTGGTCAATAGGCATCTGTCTGTCTTTCCGATATACATGTATGCTGAGCTACTTGCTAGACACATAAACTTATATACTAAAGCACCTTTATGTTGATTGGGGGTGGGGTCTTTTGTGTTCACTGTCAAGCTGGAAAAGTGGCTAGATTATAGGTTCTGAATCACCGTAACTAAAAATTGATCACGGGGCTGTCTATGAAAAAACACAACAATAAATACAATACAAGAACAATTTAATAAATAAACAAACATCAGACAATAATTTAAAAAAAAACACAAAAAAAAAAGAAAATACATCAATGGTACCGTATACTAACAAAAAGTAAAATTGTGCACAATTGGATTTGATTGTTTGTTTGTTTGATTGGTGTTTAACGTCGTACTCAAGGGTATTTCACTTATATGACGACGGAGACAAAAATAAAACGTACAAACAATGAGAGATAAAAAAATCGACACCTAAGTACAGCACCCATATAACTTGTGATATTTTAAAAATTAATACTGAATTAAGTTTATACAGTTTTACAAATAGCCTGGGCATGCCCGTTTAAATATGCAGTCTTACGGATGTTAGTTAGGATATGTTGGGTTTCACTTTATGAAATGTTGCGGTGGTACAATGTAATTGCTTGCGTGCTGGTTTTATTTTCTCAAAGCCGAAGGCACAACTGGTTTTGTTACAGTATTGTGTCGTACTTTTTGCTATCCCTTGAAATGAGGTGGCTGACTTATGGGAAACCGATCGATTTAACAGTCATGTTTCATTAAATGCAGTGTGACTGTCACACTGGGGACCTTTGAAACAAACCAGTCTTTAACTACACAGACGGTGTCATGACGCATATAAACCTATTCAGCAGATGCGGAGACATTTTACACAGGAGCAAACATCATTTCACATTACAAAATAACAATGTAAAACTTTAATATTCCCAGGGATAAACACTGAAGGGATAAATTTAGCAAGCTGTACCACACATCAATTTTCAATGTTTTTATATTGTTGGAAAACAATTCCCGGATCAATTTACCGTTTTATTGAAGGAAAGAAATGTGACGTGTTAATTCTCTCAGCTCTATCCAAATGGTAATATTCTCACTCGGAGTCATTTAGAATTCATAGAAAAATAAGCTTTTGCCACAAATCTAAACCCTTGATCCCTCATTGTGCGCTACCGTAACGCTATTTTCGCTGTCTGGTGGCCTAATGGATTTTTATGGAAGAAGTATCATTTACAAGAAACTTGGATGTATCCTTTCAGTATGGAAGGGGATCTCCGCCAAAAGTCTATGTATGTACATGTATGTGCTTTATGCTATGTCACCTAATGACATTCTAACCGTGTATTTCCATTAAATCGTGTATGCTATGTATGTAAGTGC
>JAVFBX010186214.1:0-11032 GCA_034783855.1 Mopalia kennerleyi | reverse complement strand
TATTGCTGCCAGTGTGTACACTCAAGATCATCGCATTTACACAATAGAATCTGGGTCATCTAACGTTGAGCAGTATGGTTTAATGTATAGAAACAATGGAGATTAATCGTCCAACTGAGCAAAACTTTTCTGATATTTTGGAGGATTAAGTTTGGCTTCTACTGCTGGAGTACCTATCAATGTATCTGGGATCATTCCGAAATTGTATACTGTCCAAATACCTTCAATCAGCCTTAAATGCGATCTTGTCTTTTCTTCTGCATTTTCTTATGGCCATGTTATATGTCGGGTATCATCGCCATAACAACAAGCCCAAATCTTTTGGATGGAACGTAAGAGCTGTCTGCACTGCATTCGATCTAGTCTTAAAATAATTTCTTTTAGGCAGCTTCAAGTCCAAAATCATATCCATAGGTGCCTGGTGTCATAAGGTCTCAGAAACAGAGATTTTTGTCATTGGCATTTCACATTAATATCCAACTTAACCACTTTCCAACTCAAATACTTGTCAACCATTATAATGTGCATACACAAGCACCAACGAGGTGAAAATTTTGAAATCAAAATTTGATTCACGAACTAAAAGGGCTCGTATGGTCATTGGATATTATTTGATGGTGGGAACTGCATAAAACGATTAATGACTTAATCAAAGGCAGTGTAGGGCAGCTCCTACTCTCCTTTTAAAAACTTTGGGCTTGCTGTTATGGCATTGATACCTGACATATAACATGGCCACAGATAATGGGGAAGGTAAGACCGTAAGACATCATTTAAGGCTACCTGAATGTAATGTAATGTCACTTTCTTAAAGTGGTATCTCCAGGCAAACAAACTTATTGAATACTGACACTTTCTTTTCTTCACCAGGGAACTCCACAGTGGTTTCAACTACAGAGAGCCAAATCGGGTCAGATTGAGCTTAAATGCTCTATTACATCATCTGATGAAAAGGTGGGAAATGGCAGCAAACACCATTAATTGGGTCACTAGGTCAGACCGCTGTAAATAGAACAACATATGTAGGTCATATATGTGTTAAGCTCTTATGTTAAAGGCACCAGGTGTGTTGGGTGTATACTCTCTATATGTACTATTAGAGCTCTTGGGATCATCCTGTATTCTTATTAGGTCACAAGCATTAGGTGGTCACAATATTTTATTACTAGGTTAGTGGGTCACAGTAGTGGCCATTATTCTACTATATTAAGTATCGTGATTTTAATTGCACTAAGGAAACAAAACATACTCAACATACCAAGAGTTGGACTATTCATTTAGGTACTAATGATAACAAGTGCTCGCCACCCTGTCAGTCCAGGTACAATGTAACTGGGTGGCTATTATCCGGGTATCTGTTTCACTCAAGAGGTGGGTGGTTGAGGGTTTCTGTTGCCCTGGTGCTCTTGGTGCTGGCGTGAGGAAACACCAAGCCGATATGTTCTGGCTTCTTGTGTTTGCATATTCTGATTGTCAGATTTTGTCATTGTTTTTGGCCAGTGACATAAAGGGTGGCTTCCTTCACCGATTGGGCTGACACACTATCATATGGTTGAAATAACCCTAAAGCTGCACCTTCTGTTCTGTAAGAACCTTGCTGGCACCGACTCTCACAAGGTGACATAGGAGGCATGGACTTAATAGAGTACATTGATGACATATCAAGGAAGCAAACAGATCTGAATACTGGTATCAATTAGTTTTTTTTTCTAAAATTTGATGATTTCTATTGCAAAAGTTTAAAAATAAGTCCACACTGTCTTTTTGTTATGAAATATTTTTGTTCATTTATATATATATATATATATTGCTTCCTTCCCATAATATTAAATTCACCTCTGTTTACTGTTCAATGATAAGAGAGCATATCAACATTTGGTTCACAAAAGTGTATTGGGAAAACAGCACATTCCATTGTTTTTACTTATACAAGTGTTAAATCCTTCCTGCTGTCCTGGTGCTCTCAGAGTTAAGGGGCGACAGGAAGCAGTGATGTATTTGCATTGCACCTTGTGAAATGCCTTGTCTGTATGTCGCCCGTGGTGCAGGTGGTGTCCTTCACCCATTGTGATATACATGTACCCTTTGATCCAGGGTTGATTAAACATCAATGAATCAATCAATGGACTATGTTCTGACTTGTGAGCTACAACACTGCCATATCAAACAAACAACAAGTAAACAAAAATGAAACAAAAAAAAATAAACAATTGGATTATAAGGATACAAACACTATACTTTTGTTAAATTAATTTTATCATATTATATAACATATTCCCTTACTTGTACCAGGGTTTTTAGTCTAAGCCACTCCCCATATCCATTTTTGATGTGGCTGCCCATTCCAAACCTGTGAGTGTGTGTACATTTAGAACCCCTGTGGACTAAAATGATAATAAAAAACCATGACTCAAACTTACAAAAATGCAAAGTGGTCTTTGTGACATGTAGGCTCATGCAGTTCTGCACCAACTGATTGGTCACTATACATTCTGAGGCAGCCAATCAGCTGTGTCTGTAGACAAATATGGGATGCGTGGTCCACCAAGGGTTGACATGGTGGTAGCTTAAAATAAATTCCGTGGCTAGTGAAGATGGTCATATCAAAATTTTGATTTTGTTTTTGGCTAAATGAATACATTTTTTTAAATACTGCCATAATATTTCTACTTACATGTATAAAAACTCGCCATCATTTTTATCTGTTTACATTTCTCTAAAACCATTTTGATATTTGAAAAAAAGATAAATCTGTTATGTGATAGCTAATCAAAAATTATATCATTGTTCACTATTGTTTTTGTGTTGCTAAGGAAACTGATAATTATTAGTTGTAGTTTAATGTTTTGTTGACGATTATGATAGTTTTGCTTCATGTTGCTTTTCTCTCTCTTATTTTGCTATAAATCGTAGCTGAAAAATATATTTATTGGTATATTAGATGGTTAAGTCGGTAACCAGAAATGGATGAGCTGAAAAACACAACCCACTTTTTAATATTGAAGGATTGTTTGATGGCTTTTGTGACACTGTTTCCATCAGATTGAGAAACTTTTCTTATATCATATTCATTCTGAATATATAACGATTGAGAAATAGGTGTATTTCTTGTAAAGTCCGGAATAGGGCCAGTAACCTGGTCTCTTCATTCTGCCAGCAATTAAAACTGGAGGAACACAGCGTTTTCTGGTTGTATTTATATCACTGTTGAAGGGTACTGCCTTGAAATAAGTGTTCAATCAACCAATCATTTGTTGACTATTTCAGTTTGTCGCTTGTTACCATATATTCTCCATTAGTTCACTTTGCGAATTACTTAAACATCTGTTTTCTGTCGATATTAAATTGGACTGACTGATTTGTTCAGCACAATGCTTTATAATATCGTATAATTTACATGTATGTGTATCATTGTTAAAGCCCACATTCCAGTGGGCCTTTTTTTTTCGGCCAGTTGTTCTTTCACATTTTATATCTTGTATGCTCAATTTTGTATGTTATTTTTTTATAAGTAGTATTTTTTCATGTATTCTATTCCTAGTAGCTGCAACAATGTGCTGACTCATATTTTTAGAGAACTTTTATAGAAAGGTAGAAATTTTCCAATCTAGGTCAATTGTAGATTTCTTGACTAAAGTGACAATGGTTTTTATAGATATACTCTCTATTTACCTATTTAATGCTTTCAGGAAGATGTAAATCATTTTTCCAATAAAATATATCTTTTGTTTCTATTCAACCTGGTTCACCCTCTTTACTTGTCAACTATAGCAAACTCATTCTGGCTTTTTGTATATCAACAAAGTTTTTATACATACTTCCTTTATTACCAAATGTATAAAATTCTTAAATTTGTTAAATCTTCTTCTTCAAGTCCTGTTAAAAATCACAAGCATTCTTGTAGGCCTCGGTGTATTTAAACTTTGTTGTCACTTTAGTCAAGAATGATGCAAAAAATAAAATAAGTAATAAATCGCTGTTTATTTTCAAGCTTTGAAAATACTCAATTCTGTACTTTTTAATTAGCATTATAGATAGTCTTGAAAAAGATATACTTAGCCAGTACTGAGGAAGATGATACTGCAGTGTGTTCTGTTGAACAGTGTCGTGGATCACTTGTGAAAGCCAGACCAATTTCCTAGGGGTTAATTTGTTTAAAGAAATATAGGTTATTCTAATTTGAGAACAGTATTGTCCAACTCAAGCCCATGTATTACAACAAATAATATTTATGTATTAATAGACGAGAGACGTGTTGTAATGCAGGTGGTTTCTGTTGGGTGATCGGAAGTGTACGGTGATAATTAACATTATAATTCCTTGTGTTCAATTACTCAATTCGCAGGGCCGTGGCTTAGTGGTAAGCGAGCGCGCTTACAGAAGCCAACTTCGATTTACCGTTCACAGGATCGAGTCTGTCTGTCGACCCTCAGGTTTATGAGTGAGCCACACGATGTGGCTCCGGCAATAGCAGGGGTGGTTTTCACGAGGTTTCTTTCCGGTTTTCCACCGTAATTAGGCCAAGAACATTGTCAAGTGGACAATCTGTCGTCATATAGGTGAAATACCCTTGAGTACGACGTTAAACCCCAATCAATCAATCAAACTCAATTCGCAGAGCAGGAGGGGGGAGGGGATCTGTATAACCCGTGTGATTTCACATGTCACAAGATTGCACAGGTTATAAAACCAAACATGGTAGCCTCGGCTTCAAATTTTGTTTCAAAATTTAATCAAACTTATTTAAGAAATCGATTTTTGGTTGACACAAACTTATTTTAAAACAGATCTGCTTTACACAACTGCTGAATTTTAATGAGGCTAAAATATCGGAAATATAAGCCTTTGTAGTAGTATCATTGATCCTTTCGATGTGCATTGTCATGGCCTGTCTGCTGACCCTCAGGTATATGAGTGAGTCACAAGATGTGGCTCTGGCAATCGCGGGGGTGGTTTTTACGAGGTTTACTCTCAGTTTTCCACCATAATTAGGCAAGGAACAGTGTGAAGTGGACAATCGGTCGTCATATAAGTGAAATACTCTTGAGTACGACATTAAACCCCAATCAAACAAATAAATAAGCATTGTCATGAGATAGATGGTCTTCATGGAGGTAAATCAGAAGGCAGTAAATATTGTATTGACATTGAACAAATTTTCCAGTGGTTGTAGTGAATAAAATATCACATACTTTGGCTTGATGAATAATATTGTCTCTGGGTGTACATACTTTTATGACCATCCGGCAAGCATGTAAGCCCCTCCGTCTGCGGCTCTGAGAAATTATGAGTTTGCAGAATGGTCATAAAATTCTGAACACCCTTCAAAAACGTCAAGAACTAATATTAGTGCTTTACCATAACGTAAGTGAAATGATTGCCAGTACACTGACACCAAGTTAACAAACTACATATACATCTTTGATGTAGTATGCTTGGATTGACTTTGACATCACCTGTATCACTACGTACAGCATTAATATCTAATTAAAGTACCTGTCAATACCAAAGAGTCCAAGAAACAAAGATTTAATTTATATCTTAGAAAGTTCAAGGGGAACACTTGATCACCCACGTTGAATTGGAGAGTTGATCTAATTCAAAGTTCTGCCTTCAATGACCCTTATACAAATTTATATTTGAAATTGTAAATGATAGTTTGGCGATGTCATGGACTGTTCCGTTCTGCTGTGGCTTAGTGATTAGCATGTGCGCTTACTAGTCTTAATTAGATGTACTGTTCACAGGATCGAGTTTGTCTGTCTGTCAACCATCAGGTATATGCATGAGTTACATGATGTGGCTCTCCGGCAATTGCAGAGCCACATTTCCTGGGTTTTCCGCCCTTACTAGGCAAAAAACAGTGGGAAATGGACATATAAATCCCCTGGAATACAAGTTAAACCATAATCAAACAAACAAACAAACAAATCCTTCCCCCATGTGCTGGCATTGTGTCATAGGAGTAAAATCACCTTAGATACGACTTGAAGCCACTAATAAACTATGAACTGATGATTCAATAGTTTTTTGTTACATATATACTTGTGGAAAAGTTATCTACTTGGGAGGTTTTTCTGGGTGGCATTCTATTCAGTTGGTATAGCACTGGGTATTAAACCCAAAGTATTTGAATCCTGGTGGGCATGGCAAATTTCTTTCACTATATTTTAAAAACAAGAAGTCAATTTTAGATGAACCACCATTCGTTTGTTTGATATGAATTGTGAAAATGGTGAAATGATTATGATCATTTGGGAGAACGACTCTGGTCTACTTTAGTACTCCCAACTTCTCTGGTTTATATTATACAACTGCTGGCTGCATTCATATGGAGCTAACTAGTATTATAGATTCTCAAAACTTGGTCACAAAATTTGATAATAAAAAATGTTTTTAGGTTAATATGGAATAGTATATCAACAAGTTGATGAATGTGGCATAAAGCACCACTCAATCATTCTAAATGAGTTTACTGTATAATCCTTTCCCCATGGGTTTTTCACATATATGTTAATTCCCCATGGGTTTTTTCACATTCATGCTTATTCCCCATGGGTTATTTATATACCTGTTTTAATATTCCCCATGGGTTATTCATACACATTCCAATTCCCCATGGGTTATTCATACACATTCCAATTCCCCATGGGTTATTAACATACATGTTAATTCCCCATAAGTTATTCACATTAATGCTAATTCCCCATGGTTTTTCACATATATGTTAATTAACATATATGTGAAAAATCCATGGGGAATTAACATATATGTGAAAAACCCATGGGTTTTTCACATTCATGCTTATTCCCCATGGGTTATTTATATACCTGTTTTTAATATTCTGCATGGGTTATTCATACACATTCCAATTCCCCATGGGTTATTAACATACATGTTAATTCCCCATGGGTTATTCACATACATGATTATTTTCCATGGGTTATTTACATACATGCTAATTCCCCATGTGTTATTCACATAGTTGATTATTCTCCATGGGTTATTCATATACATGCTAATTCTCAATGGGTTATTCATATACATACTAATTCCCCATGGGTTATTTACATCTAGCTAATTCCCCATGGGTTATTCATATACATACTAATTCCCCATGGGTTATTTACATCTAGCTAATTCCCCATGGGTTATTTACATCTAGCTAATTCCCCATGGGTTATTCACATGCATACTAATTCCCCATGGGTTATTCATATACATACTAATTCCCCATGGGTTATTTTATGCATGGTAAATCCAGGTTTTCCAAAGTGCTTAATAAACATTGATGATAAGTTAATTTATAAATTAAAAAAATATATTACTTTAGAGTTTATTTGTTAGTATCTTACTCAAAGAAAATGGTCTGGAGTTAAATTGTGTCCTGATTGAGAAACTGTAGGCTCTATATAGTCCCTTTAGCTCAATGAGTCAAGATTGAAATCTCAATGATGCTACACAATTTCAGTGGCTAGGTAAGTTGTGGTTGGAATACAGAACCCCATCCAATTAACCATTCACTCCTGGGACCCAAAGTATAATATGGTACATGTAAGTCTGTCCTGTAAGATGTGCTGTCGATTCTAGTGTCAGATTTAGGGTTATGGCTACGGAAAAGGGTTAATTCGGGTTTAGTGTTAGGTAAAAGGTTAGTTTCAGTTATATGTGTAACCCTAACACATGACTAAGAATTTACATTCTGTCTTACATGACGGATATGCCTATAAAGTGGAGATTTTGCTAAAACCCCAAGTTTTTTTAATAAGATTTTTCTACCTTACACTTAATAGCGGTAAAAACAAAATAACTGTAACCTTGAATATTGAAGTTATTTTTCTGTATTTTATATTATGGTTTCTCTATGTGGTCATCAGAATACAGAAGAATGACTTCAACATTCTGAGTTTAATACATTTATTTCATTTGATGCTAAGTTAATCTGTGGTCAAACAAGTAGAGGATTTATTTGCCCTGTAGCCTGCATTTATCAAATATATTTACTCAAAGAAAACTTGATCATTGATAGGTGTTACATGTGGCATTTGGCAAATGGAATAAAGATGTATTTTTTATTAAATCAAAACTAAAATTGTATTTTATTATTTATTGCAGTCATTCAACAACAACAACACAGTTAACCTCCAGCAGCTGTCAAAAGAATCATATCAGAATGTTCCAATTCACCAAATGACCACATCGAAAGTAAACACGAACAACAATTTTGCAGAAAGAAATGATTCACTACCCAGATCCTATACGTCGTCTACAGATGAAAGAGGACAGAATGCTTCACTGGAGACTGATTTCAGTGGGCATGACTCATCGTTTTGGTCGGCAGGAGATTCTTCCATGGAGGCCACTTCGTCACCAACAATGCGTGTACCAACTGTGACTTTATCAGACGCTAATTATGATAAAGAACAAGGTGGTGGCAGGAACCAACAACACTTTTTGGTAACTACATGTGTAACCTGATAAACTACCAACCTGTAAGATGAAATTTGTTAAGAATGTTAAATATGATTTATGGGTGGTTGGGAGGGAGTTTCCCTGGGACCATAGGCCATGGCTTACTGATAGTGTGTGCACTTACTAATCCTGCTTCGATGTACCGTTCACCAGATCAAGTCTGCCTGTCGACCATCGGGCATATGAGCAAGTCACACGATGTTGCCGTGGTTTTTATGAGGTTTCCTCTTGGTTTTCCATGGTAATAAGGCGAGGTGCAGCGGGAAGAGGACAATCTGTCACCATATAAGTGAAATACCCTTGAGTAGGATGTTAAACCCCAGTCAAAAAAATAAACAATCCTGTTGCCCTGGGGCTGTCAGAGCTAATGGGCAACATGCTGAGAATTGTTGGTGATTTCTTTGTATTATCAAACCTTTAGTCAGGTAGCGAATCACCGGCAGTAAATGCCAGCCACCTACTTTTCAGGATTGGTTTCCACCTGCAGAATTTTCTGAACTAGAATCTGTTCCAACTTAAAAAAAGTGTTATTTCAAAATATCAAAAATTCTGTTAACATTCACTTTTTAAAATATACAAAGAGCATTCATATATAATCCTTTCCCCCTGGAACGTCAAATCTAGGGTTTTAACATTGATTTTTTTTATGAACAAATTATATTCTACATAAACGTTTATTCGTCAGTGTCAGTGGCTTGGTAAGTTGCGGTTGGATCACACCATCACTACGATAACATGTTAAGTGCTTTAGTCTGTCGAAAAGTTAATGTTTCTCCATTGGTAAGACAGTTTGTCAAGCTTGAAACATACTGACAGATGCGTTTACTTGTGAAGCACACCCCTGCGTCCATCAATGAATGGTCATGGGTTAGCATTTCACCGGAACACACAAACCCTGGATGGTACATGTAGCTAACTGACATACTGGCTCCATTACCTGATAGGGCCGTGGCGTAGTGGTTAGTGAGTGCGCTTTCTAATGCCTATGTCAATGTACTGTTCACGGGATTGAGTCCGTCTGTCGACCCTCAGGTATATGAGTGAGTCACCAGATGTGGCTCAGTCAATAGGGGGGGATGGTTTTTACGAGGTTTCCTCCTGGTTTCCCACCATAATAGGGCAAGGAACAGTGTGAAGGGAACAATCCATCCTCATATAAGTGAAATACCCTTGAGTACGACGTTAAACCCCTATCAAACAAACAAACAAACCATTGCCTGATAAGGTTTATTTAGCTGAGTGAAGATCTGGTTAAATGCAGAATGTTAACCATAAAAAAGAGACGGCTTGAGGGCACTTGAACACTCGTGCTGGTGACAGTAAACCAGTGAACAGACTGTGCTCGTGATTCAGAATCATTCTTGTCTAACAATGGAACCAGTGTGGTATTGCAGTTGTTTGCTTGCTCATATCGCAAAAAAACACTTTGTTGAGTGATCACAAAATTAAATATAATTCATATTCTATGGTGCTATCTTTTTTTCCAGCCAAATGGACATAAAGGGGATCAGAGTGATGGACCCAAGGAGAAAGAAGGTCATTTGATGCCGCCTGAATCTCCAGCTCAGAGAAGGTTGATACCCGGCAGATCGGGAATTAAAATGAAACGCTCCGTGTCTGATGTCAACGTTAGTCGCAATAAAGATAAAAAAGGGTTCTTTTCACATAGACTCCGCCCAGCTGCATCGTAAGCCCACCCTTTCTCCCTCCCTTACTTGTTACTGCATTCACCATTTGTCTTTCAAATCTTTACACTAGAAGTTTTCAGTTGTGTAATGATAAGTTAACCGCCTTAACCATCTTGCTTTCAAACTTTGTTGATTAAAAAAAGTTAATATTTAATGAATTACTCTAAAACCGGCGTTTTGTTCACCATAGCCATAAGAAAAACCCAGTAATAACCAGCCTGAAGTGAATAATTACTGCTTCGGCTGTCATTTTAAGCAATTGTCCTTCCCATGTTGGCTTCATTTGACTCAACCTACCAATTTTAAGCAATGAATATTCACTGGATAATGTAAAAATATTTGCTGGTTATATTGCTTCGCATAAAATTATATTTTTAGACTAGCAGATAAATCTTTATCACTAAAGATAGTGAATGAAAAGAAAGAAAAAATATATAATGACGTGAAATGTTAAATTAATTTTTTTTAAACTTGCCCTTTAAGTTAGCAGCATATTAACTTTTTGGGAATTATATTGAATTCTGGCCGCTTGTAGAATTGCGTTTTATCTGTTCCATTAACAGGGTCAAGCTCAAATTTAGTTGCTTTCTAGAATATAGAATACATGTACATGGACAGAGAATAGATCTTTCTATATATTACAGATTTACAAATGTAGTCTAGTGTAGTGCATTTTTTATCTAATAGCATATTAAGTTCTTAGCGACTATGAGATATGTTTCAATCCTTTGGAGCCCCGTGGGGGAGCGGGTTGGCCTGTCCTGCAGAATACTCCCTCGGCTTCCACAGTCGATAGTAAGAGGCGAGAAAAGAGGAGCTTTCTGTTGCCCTGGTGTTCTCAGAGCTAAAGGGAAACAAAGCTTATCTGTTTG
>JAVFBX010186202.1:0-24821 GCA_034783855.1 Mopalia kennerleyi | reverse complement strand
GGACCGAATGTATGTAGGTATCATTTAAAAACCCGACAAAAACAGTAGATCGTTTAGAAAAGTTTTCTCCGAAAATTTAGTTTTTTGAGTTATCGGTTTAGATGCCCCTATATAAAGTTTGTCCCCACAAAAACACACATACATCGCATAAACGCATGAGTTCCGTTGCAAATGGTGCGCTGTCGCTAGGCTGTCTGAACGCCAAATTGAAAAATATAGAGGGCAGCACGGTAGCAGATCTGGTTGATTATTCCGCTTTGCCCCGCGTTCCGCTTTACCCCGGTCTCCCCTACGTGTGCCCCTCCGTGTGTACGTGTGCCCCTTCCGCGGCCTAGGCGGCCCCTGGACCATGGCCTCATTGTGCCGTGAAAGTCACCACCATCACTCGTTGGGTGGTCTTCCCACACTATTAGAGATTTATAGTCGTAGTCGTATCCTTATAGAGGTTTTAGGATTCCAACTATCACCTATTGAAATCGGAAGGACTTTTCTTGAAAGACATATTGAAATCGATAACATTAGTATTATTAGGGATTCCAGCTTACAAACTGGAAAACGTAATGTTTCCGTTCCGTTTATTAGGGATGCAGTCGCACACCTATTGTTATACTAGTACTATTGTTCCTGTTCTGTTAATTCTAGCTAGGTTTCCAAGTTCACTTGTTACACCGAATGATATGGAAAGGATTTTTATTAGGGGTTTTGCAATTATCTGAAGCAAAAAGTCCTAGATGATGGCATCTCTACTACCTACTAAGACATCTAACAACCATCACCACGTCACCACCCCGACCAGCCACCTTCTACTACCAGCTACCTTCTACTTCCACCAGCGACCTTCTACCACCACCAGCGACCTTCTATCACCACCAGCGACCTTCTTCTACCACCATGCAGCGACCTTCTACCACCACCAGCGACCTTCTAACCCCACCAGCGGTCTTCTACCACCACCAGCGACCTTCTACCACCACCAGCGACCTTCTACAACCACAAGCAACCTTCTACCACCACCACCAGCGACCTACCACTACCAGCAAACATCTCTCTTCCAGGCCAACACTCTTCAGCGATGTTTATCACCACGATGGTTATTCCAACGGTCCTTTTTAGGACCACACAACTATTACGAATGTCTCTCTTCATTTGCAATTACAATCTAGCAGCAGCCCCACACCCGCCCACCCCCACCCTTACACACACGTACACACACACGCTAAATTAAATTCTATCTTTAACAAGACACAAACTCAGGGACGATAACACCACGCGAACCCATTTGTTTTTTGTGTCTTTACAAGGCGAGTTCAGATCAGGTGTTCAGTTCAAGTCAGTGGTCCAAAACGTGGTATCGACCATGAAAATTATATCGCTCCCATCTCTTGATCGAGCGTGTGTGACGCCTTGACGGATTGGTTCACAGGGTACTGCGCTGGGTGTGCTGCTTCGCCATAGCCATGGTGTGCGTGCGCCTTGTTTGTGGTGGTAGCGCGTTGCAACGCTTCCAATAACCGAGGTTCCACCAACGTCATCTTTTCGCCAACGTCATCATCCTGCTTGATCGTGGGTGGTGTTTAACGTTTCCCGGTCAGCGAACTCACGAAGTTTATGAGGAATGTCGCTAGAGCACTGAGTGAAAATCCACAACGTTGAACGATTGCGCGTTTCCCTTTGAGACTGACGTAGCGTTGTTGTCGGAGCTGTGTTTTAATTGTACGGTTTCAATCGAACCTTCTGAAGTTGCGTGAGACGTTGCGAGTTTTTAGCACACTCGCACAGACAAGCCAGGACACATTTGTCGCTACCGCGGATGAGGACGCGGGCGAAGTAAGGAGGGGCTGTGGCCAACACACGTAACGTTGGTAACTGTTTCTTCACGCGAGCAGACATGCTATCCATCCATTCATCCATACGGTGGGGGTGTTGAAGGCTGAGCCGTGTGCTGGTCTGACGTCGGGTTTTAAACCTTCCGCGTGTACAAGACCGGGATGTCACCGGGTACGACGTACGTGTGTAAACGGAGATGATCGGGCGTTGTTTGCTCAGGTTAAACATTAAATACTCGTGGGACTGTCTATCGTGTCCTCAAAACTCTCGTATGACCAGGCTACATCTGTTTGGCGATGTGGTTGATTTGTGAGGTATGGTGTAGTGGTCTTTTCCCTTCTGAAACAAGTTTTGGGCTAGGTACACGACACTCCCGTTCCGATGATGACTTCCCTTGGTAATGAGTGCGGTCACACGCTCGTCGGCCTCGGTCATGAGATCGTCTACGACCACGACGGTCTTGACGCTGGGGTCAAACATCTTTAGATCAGGGAAGCCTTCGTGAAGTCCACCCGGGGCATCGTGTCGTAGAGCGGTTGCCCATCCGATAAAGGATGGGCGGGGGGGGGGGGGGGGGGGGGGGAGGTTATCAGACTGGCATCGTGTTTGATCAGAGCTCGGGTAGAGAAGGACTTTCCACTCCCCATCGCCCCCAGCGACCAGGATGTTGAAAACGTGTATCCATGAAGGGGTGCCGTTGGTGTTGACGATATCGGTGATAGGGCTGACGGGGTTGTCAGTGATGGTAGTAGTGTAAGGGCTGCCGAAGGTGTCAGGGTTGCTGGTGCTGACGGTGGCTCAGGGCTGACGGTTTTAGTGTCAGGGCTGCTTGTGGTTTCGATGGTGTCAGGGCTGTCAGTGACGGTGGCGGTGACCGTGTTGCCACGCTCGAGAGGGTTCGTTCTGTTTTGTCGTCCAGACTGAGGGCAACCGTTGACAGTCCTAATATGAGTTGCGCAATACACTTCACACCGACATGCTGTTTGGCAATGGCGTTGTTAGTGCACCAGGCTGGTCGCTCCATACCTTGTCGACCATGAGGTCTCTCCATCGAGGGTTGTCCAGCGACCAGTCGCCGTGCAGGGCTGGAGTGTTTTAATAAGTCTCAAAGTGGTTGTAGGAATCCACGAATTGAATCTCGCAGGGCCAACCCAACCGCTTGACCCAATGGCCTTTTTCCGTCTTCAGTATCTCTTCCTCCTGATAGTTATCCTCGGGTGTGGTTGAGACGTGTTGTAATTCAGCCTCGCCTTTCAAATGTATACACGACCGGACGTCGAAGGTGACGTTGTTTAATTCAGAAAGAGTTCTGTACTCCAATTCGGTAAATAGGCCTTTTCAAACACACCTTTGACTTTACTGATACAGACTTGGTCCCTCACCTGAAACAAAGCTCGCTTCGGGGGTGTCATGCTCGTTCCATGCAAACGCTGGCGGACGACGTTTTGCTGGTCGACCATTACCTGGGTCGTTCTCGCCCAATACTTCGGTTATACGACTTGTTGTACCCTGCCACCAAGTCAGGCACGACATTGATTTAGCGTAGCGTATTGCATGGTTGCTGTAAAATACCTGTCCATCCGTCCTTTGAACGTACGATTGAATCGCTCGACCACCGAGGCTTTCGCTTCGTTCCAGATGTGGAAATACAACACGTGAGTGCGTTGTAATACTGTTGAAATCCTATGTTGAGAAATTTCGTCCGTTCGTAAATATAGCGGTTGGCGCCCTGTAACAAAGATGTCCTTAAAGGCGTCGATCAGATAAGCCCCTGTTTTGGTCCGAATCGGTACGACCCAAGGTGAGGAGATAGCGGTAACCGTGGTTCTGTTTGGCAATACTTTGCATGTCCACCAAATCCGCTTGCCATTGACTTCAATACCACTCGGGTTAACCACTCCACCACGTTGACGCCTCGATCATGTACCACCATTCCATTCACGCCGCTGTAGGCCACCAGGCTGTTGGTTTCGTAATACAACGTCTTGTCCAGCGCCTTTGACTTGGTCGTTGACGGGATCGGTGCCTTGTTTTTCGCAGTCGCCTCCCCGTCTTCTGTCTACCCTTACTGATCTTACGGATCGTGTTATAAGCGACGTCGCGCTGCTTGTGTTAACACGAACGACCAAAATAACCAACGTCGACACACGTAAGACACTCGAATGTGTAGTTAATCCGTGAATTTATTCTCTATGTCATGTTCACAACTGATACAGGCATTTATATTCTATTATGGTGTAATAATGGCCATTTTGTTTTACGGAATTTGGTTAAATGCAATCAATCCGTCGTCATAACAGGAGAAAGCTACAAACCAAGTTTGAAGTTAATCCGTGAATTTATTCTCTACTTATCATGTTGACAACACACATAGGCATGAATATTTCGAGCTATCATGTTCACAAACATTTGCGACAGACGGACGTAAGGCCACCGATTAGCATTCCAAAGTCCCTCCCTACTACAGTAGTATAGTAGTGGACAAAAAGTGACACTATTTCGTTTTAGATGATTCTAGAAGGAAACCACAGAATAAGATCTCTTTTATATATCTGATTCTCTGGTCATATAATGGATAATCATACCCCACAGAGCAATTATTAAATAAACAAATAAAACAAACAACAAGTTCAGTCATCTACAAAGTTTATTAAAGTTATTATAACATCTATAACAATGTTCTACTGGGTACACATTGAGTGTTATTACATGTCACCATAAGCGCTTCAAGTGGTTAACATCAAACTGAGTTGAAGAGCAGCAATGAGGCAACATGCAAACCTAGTATATGTACAAACAAAAACACAGATCAATACTAAGATGAGAGAGACCCTGTGCATCAACCAGAACCATACACTCTCATTCAAATACATCATTTTCCAAGGTATAGTGAAAATAAATAGTGTAAATGCATACGCTTAGAATAACGACAGTTTGAACATGTTGATCTTAGCACTTTGGTTTACAGTTCATTTATAGGTTTAAAAAATCACCACGATCAGCAAAACAAGCGTTAATGACTTAAAGCAAACGTCTGAATTTAACTGGAGATAAGGCATGCCTTTCTGTGCTGATATCAAATTAAAGGAGAATTGGAGGAATTCCTTGTATGTAGAATATACAAACAAACAAAAATTTAGATTTTGAATAGTTCTGTAACCTAAAAAAAAACTGTTTTAAAAAATAGCAAAAATTGAAATATTTAAAAAGGATTTCAATTAAAGATAGAACACACAAGCTCTAACATCCAAAAAAAACCCCAATGTTTGAATTCTTTAAATAAAGCTGAAAATTTCCTTAGGAAACTGTCCCATCTGTGGAATAAGTCTCTAATTTGGAGTCCGTGTCTGGTTTAAACCAAATAGGACAATATATTATCTAGCCACTCTCTATGTAGAAATTAATTTATTGCGGTAGCACAGGTCCACGATTGCTCAGCACACCATACTTCAATATAGCCTAAACATCTTCTTTAATTTAATAAAATTAAACTTGAGGAAATACCAGTCAAAAATGGTTGGTTGGTTGGTTGGTTGATTTGGGTTCAATATCGTATTTGACGTATATGAGATTGATGCTGGATTAAACACGGTGAAAACCGGGATGAAACCTTATAAAAAGCACCCCCTCAAATGCCAGTAGCACATCATGTTACTCACTCATACCTGTATACTGGAGTTTGACAGGTGGACTGAGTTCCTGTGATATCCTTACAATTAGGATCAGTAGGCACCCTAAACCATGGCTGTGTGCCAGTCAAAATAGAGGAAACAAGTTAAGTAGCTAGCAGGTCCCCCAATAAAGGGTTTTTTTTTAAACACATGCTCATAATCCCAGTCAAATCACCTTTTCCTACTTTTATTTAAGAACAATGTTTTCCTTCAATGTGCCAAATAGTAAAAGTTATAGTGTTGATTACCATATTGGTGCAACATTTCCATTTTCGACCATATTTTGGTGTAATTTAGTGAAATAAAACCACATCTATGGTATTAACAGAAAAAGCATAGGAGTGAATATTGTAAAATCATGAATTGGCTGCCATTTTGTTTTACGGAATTTACGGAATCCCATCTATTGTCTTAATAGTAGTAGGCTATATTTCATGTTTCAAGTTAATCCATGAATTTGTTACAGAGTGATCGTGTCCACAACATATACAGATATGAACTGCAGGCTTATTTTAACACAGTTTCGCATATTTTCAAATTCCATGACCAAAACATTTGCTAATTTAATGCTTTACAGAGTCAGAAATTCAGAATCTTACATGTAGGAGTTTCTTTTTACACCTTTCTCGCTTGAACAAAAAATACACTCTGTCGATTATATACAATTCGTTTGAACCGATTCCACAATGAAATCCATTGTAAACAAGGAAATTGCTTCTTAATACACTTTACAAAGACACTCGTGAATTGCCCGTGAGAAAGTTTATTGCAACACTATAACCTGGCAGCACTAAGAGTAAATGGTATATTCTAGTGGCAAACAACTGGATTGAAGTAAATAAGTTCACCAAAATGAGCAGTTTATTTATCAAGGTGATCACAAAGCCGAACTCTGTTTGAGCATAAGAATTGACGTAGTACTATGACCCCAGCAGGACAATAGAAGGAGCTAACATCAAACTCCTCTTACTATGTAGTCACCATGTAATAATTGTGTAAATCTAAGAGGCAGTTCTAAAAGTATTACAAGTCTTAGAGTCTTTAATATCCACTGCTGTTTAACTAACCCAGTATAGCCCAGCATATTAACCCACCCATGTTAACAAGACACAGATTGTTTTCTTGGTAATAATGCATTGTGAAATTTATCTTTGGACCTGTGATATGGAATATTTGGGTAAATATCAAAGTCTGGAAAATCATCTACAAATGAAACCTACAGACAATTATTTCCCGAGCACAAAATGCAATTTTTTCGCAGCCATAATTCACGTTGACTGCAAGCGCATTTTGTCGCTGATAGACTAGAGCGTAGAAGAGGAAACTGTTAGCGATTGTCTTGCAATGGAAATAACATGATTGCCATGTGTTTCTTTAAAGATGTCTGATTGAAGGAAGGTTTTGCTGAGTATGTATTTCAGTCAAAAATCTGTTGTTGAAGATTGAAACTACGTTCATATAACGAGACAAGTTGTTTATTAATTTGTTATACATAGTAGCACCTCGCGTATAAACAAACAAACATATACATTTATAAATAAAACAAAAAATACACAAAATTATCTACAAAATGAAAGAAATATGATGGTACCAGCAGGTAGATTATTACACAGTCAGAACATTCAGTAGACCTACCTATTGACTCTTTGCGTAAACGTTCGTTTAAAATGACACTACATTCTATATATTTTCACATAATTATCATATATGTAAATCATCACAACTTATTTTATTTAAGTTAAAGTTGGTTCATCACTCTAAAATTAGTGAAAGCTCCATTTTAAAGTGACTGTCCCTGAACAACTAAGGCACTTGGCAATATTATTTACAGCATCTCTTCATTTCCTTTTATTCACCGAAGAGCGGATAACATAAATTTTAAAATTTATAATAAACATAATCAATAGGATTAAAACCCCAGTGACTTGATATATCCTTGACATGTTATTAGACATCATGCATAAAATTTTGGCTGGGAGTATTCGGTGGTCAGCAGGCTGTAAGTTTACATAAAACATTTGACAAAAACTTAAATTTTAAAATATTCACATAGAACTAACAAAACAGTGAAAAATGAACAAAACTTCATCCAAATATTAAGGAGTCATGCTGAGACGTCAAGTTTGTTTGTTTTAAACTTACATTTAAATTATTTAATCATGTTTTGTTTTGTAAGAGGTGAGTTAATTTGTTCCTGACACTAAGTCCTTTAATTAGGAGATAATGTTTTTTTAGATATTATTTATGATATAGAGGAATACATGTATAGAGATTGGTAAGGGAATGCCGGGTGGAACAATTAAGGCTGTCAGGAGTAGGAACCAGACTGTTTTTGGAATAGATTTGTTATAATGTAGAAATTTGAGTATGAATGAAAAAGAGAGGCCTGCCTACACCGAGCAGGCCTTAAGATAACAAGTCCAGAAAGAGTCTTCATGTGGAGTCCAATTTGATCAAATCCAGAAACTATGTTGGAATATTAATACCCGATGGAGACAGGGAAAAGTATTGCCTACATCAAATTTAAACATGTTTTTCTTTTCAAGTGCTTTTTGTTTTTAATTAATGCAGTTGGCAATCAATTTATTAACTATCTCTAATACGTTAAATCGGGGAATCACAATTTTTTTAATTTATTAAATTATCTACCGGTATTTAATTTTAAATTAATACATGGACTTATATCGGGCCATATTTCAGGTATTCGATAAAGTGCTACAGGTATTAAACACAGTCAAACAGTGGACGGGATGCAAGCCTTAACTCCAGCGTGTCAGTTAAGGAGGCTGGTCTACCCTCATCACAGTTAGTACAGAGTTAGTCGCCCTTGACCTAGGTGGCCACTCATAACCAAATTCTGATAGGGGGAGTAGCAAACAGGTGCAAGACATCTAGCTGTTAGTCATAGAAATCAGTAACGTTTTTCAGATTATTAGTACGAGCACTTTAACATCGGAATGGTTTTATGCCCTATATTAGTCAACATAAGCAGTTCACTTTAAATCTTTTGACTGTTATATTAAAATAATATACATGTATTAAAAGCAAACGGCTTTCTGTTATCAGTTTGTTCATTCTAATGATTTGTTTGTGTTTCAGAGAATAGTTTCCAATTTCTCACACATTTTGTAGCCCATTAAAAAAAAGGTACTTAGTAAATTTGGTAGAAGCTCTATTCAACACCCCCTCCCCTGATATAAAATAAAGAAATAAAATGCGAACAGTATAGCATTTTAGCATAAAAAGTGGATTACTTAACAAAGGGTATCCATCAGAACCAGTTTTGAAATAAGCAAGCCTTAGATCCAGCGTGTCACCTAAGGAGGTCACACTTTCAAGGTCAAAATAAAACCTCAAGGTCACATGCAGATCAGTCTGACAGTGATCTTCTCTAGCTTGACCATGAAAGGGACATCAGGTGCATTATTTCAAATAACAAAATCTGAGATAACAGTTCACCTATTATAGTTTCATAAGCGAACAATTTGTTTTAAATTATTCTTAAATTAATTAATCAAAATTTTCAAAGTAAGCCGAGGAATAATTCTTTAGTTAAGCATGCTTTCATTTAGTAATCCAACATTTTATCTGCGTTACTATATCCTGGGACCAATATAACATGCTATATTAGTCCCAGCTATATCTAGGGATCCTGCATCTTAATAACATGATTCGCTGAAGAGACCTAGGGAAGGCCACCTTGGAATCTACATTTATTAACCTTTTCATATTTTTTAGTATATCTAGTTTTTCTTTTTCAAGTCAATTGCTACCCCCCCAAAAAATTAATACTCATTTCAGTCCAATGATTTAAGGAAACCACCCTCAACAATGCAATAACACACACCAATTCTATATCTCAGATACATCATTTTCAACGGGCTTTTATCTCGAGTTGTTATGGATTTCATACATACACATATCCTGAGAGAAGGTTTAGGGTTTACACGATGTTTAAGGTATGTCAATACACATATCCCGAGAGAAGGTTTAGGGTTTACACGAGGCTTAAGGTATGTCAATACATATATTCCGATAGAAGGTTTAGGGTTTACACGTTGCTTAAGGTATGTCAATACACATATTCCGATAGAAGGTTTAGGGTTTACACGATGTTTAAGGTATGTCAATACACATATCCTGAGAGAAGGTTTAGGGTTTACATGATGCTTAAGGTGTGTCAATACACATATCCCGAGAGAAAGTTTAGGGTTTACACGATGCTTAAGGTGTGTCAATACACATATCCCGAGAGAAGGTTTAGGGTTTACATGATGCTTAAGGTGTGTCAATACACATATCCCGAGAGAAGGTTTAGGGTTTACATGATGCTTAAGGTATGTCAATACACATATCCCGCGAGAAGGTTTAGGGTTTACACGATGCTTAAGGTATGTCAATACATATATTCCGAGAGAAGGTTTAGGGTTTACACGATGCTTAAAGCATGTCAAATACACGATGGAGTGTCAGTCAAATGGATGAAAAAAACTAATGCTAGCACGACAAGACAGTACAGGCCAAACACACAGTTAACAATACAGGACAATCACAGTACAAAAGACATAATAAACAGATTGACTTCCTGTTGCCCTCTTATACCACCAGCTCAAGGGGAGATCATATATCGTAGAGAAAGACAATAGTGCTTGCCTCCACTGGGCTTTGAACCCAGGTCTGACGAGCAAGCTCTAACCAACCAACCAACCAGCCTGACAAGCAAGTTCTAACCAGCCAACCAACCTTGAAAATCTCTTGAAAAACTACTGAAGGTTGTTAAAAATTGATTTCCTATCTATTGGTGTGCTTCCCAAATCGTAGGTGACCCCAGATCAATGCTACAGATATTCCACAAAACAGATACTAGTTTCATACACAATCAGTGACTAAATCCTAACAGAGCTATAAACAGAATTAAGCGAAAAAATATTTCAGTTTCTCAAGAAAAAAGTTCAGCTTATTTTGAATTCAAACAAAAATTGTTATTGATAAGTGGCATAGAAGAATTGAGTTCATTTCATGGACAATTAAGGCATGTGCAATTCAAATAATTACAAAAAACCCTCTAGAATAAAAAATGGTTGTCGTAGCTGCTGGATGAATACAACAAAATCTGTTGATTCAGCGTAAACTGTTTTGTTTAGTTAACATGTAAAATGCATACATAGAATGAAGAGTGAAAGTAGGACAAAGCACTGCAATAAATTTTGTAAAACTTATTTCTGGACATCAGTCATCAAAAGAGACTTTGTTTAAGTTAAAAACAAACATAATGCCATGGGGGTTATGCTCAACTTAAGCCAAGAGCTTTTTAATTAACATGGTGACCAGTAGTAAAGACATAGTGTTGCCATAGCAGCTAGATTCAATGTAATCTAGGATGGCTTTGTTAACCAGGTGTTTGGGCCTAATTATAAAACCTGTAGAGTACATGGTTACAGAAGACCTAAAGTAATTAACATCAGGGTTTTAACTTAGGTGCTACAGTTGGCCAAGTTTACATCAATGAAATCAAATCAGGAAAGCATGCGTACAAACACACTATACAGAATTGAGAAATAACTTTTTTAAAAAGAAAAAAGAAAATCTTTTTCAACTGATTTCTGAATAATCAGATCTTTGTAGTAACCAATTAATGGCCGTTTCCACAAACTGATCTAGAATTAATAATCCTGCTTCCAAATGTAAGTTCCTGGTAGCCAGGATTGTGTTAGGAGCCAGACACTGAACTTGTAATGTTGGGGAAATACAAATAGTACACAACTTTTTCCACTTTGTTTTAGCTACAAGTGATTATGTTTCCATCCCCTCAAGAGACAAGTCCTTGGATATGAATCTTTATGACCAAAATACATTGATGACTGCATGATGTATTGTCTTTAGCTTTCAAATAGATATTTCAAGACTTGTTTATACGTTTCGGTTAATTTTTAGAATGTTAACAGTGTTTTTTCACACAATTCAATTAAACCTCGAGGCATCCAGAATCGTGCTTTATATCTAGAATTATAAAGTTAGTAATAAATATAGAACAATTTGTTACCAGATTTGACAATGTTACATCTCATTGGATTGCTACATACCATCTTCAGCATAAAACAAATACCATAACTGCCATATTGAATTCAAAGCAAGGTGATTTGCCCCTTTGAAGGAATAGATGACATATCAATCGAATTGTTACATGATAAATAAACACAAAACTACAGAGGCACCTGTTATAACATCACAATGCACTCATGTCGTGGCTTAGCCTTGTAAAGAGCAGATTGCCTCACTGTGAACATTAAATACGGCTGCATCATCTCTTTCATCACATAGGTCTTTTGTCTTATGAAAGGTAGAAACTCTGCGGTTAACACATCAGGAGACCTCCTTAACTGGGAATTAACAGGTTTTCTTGGGATCAAACAATTTTCACAATAAAAGCCAGCATTAGATAAAATTTTGTAAAAATATATTAAAAAACCAAGTGTCAGTCTATAATGTTACTTTATTGATTGATTGATTGGTGTTTTACGCCGCTCTTAAGGGTATTTCACTTATATGACAGCAGTGTACTCCAACAAAAACTTGTTACTAGCACAGCCAAGATGTGAAGTGTTTCCATAATGTTGGAAAGTTTATTTTCTTCCAGTGCTAAGTAATGCTATAATGTTGCATTGTTTTCTTTAAACATTATTGATGACACACATGCACTTCCTTTAAGGCAGGTCTGAAAAGTGTTACAGTGTCTAGCGATAGATAATAAATACCACAATCCTTGATAAGGCACTTTATAGTACAGACTACAAAAATTCAACCACCAAATTTCGCAATATGAAGATAAAGTATTCGAGATTTGAGAAATTTCCATTCTTATCTGTTGTTGAAATATCTCCAATGTTCTTATCTGGCATTTGAATCTTTATTTCATGTACGTACAGGTAATCTTCCCACTTTCGAAGTAATCTTTGAGATAAATGTGTTCTTTCAAGGGGAGCTAACACATCTTGATGCCCAAAGCAACATCGTTGCAAGATCATTTCTTTGACAAAATATTGCTTCAGGACAATTCTTAAGAAAACTGCTCGCTCAAAACAATTCTGTTGTTGTGGTCAGTCAAGTTTGTTATACAAAATGATTTCATTTACATTTATTTCCTTGCTCATAAGACATTTTTGAACAACTTCATCCGATAGAATGAAAAGAATCAGACTGAGCGAAGAGACTTGTCACTGTTAGCTCCCCCTGAATGTTATTGTAAACCATTATCAAGTTATCTAAGAATGGTTATGATATTGACAATGCTGTGATGTTTTAGTTGACGTTTTATCAGTTAACCTTGAAAATGGCCACTCTTCACCAAATCTACAGTTTTTGCATTGTTTGGACCTTCCTGAAATATATATATGATATATTGGTAGAAGGGAAACTCTAGTGAAATTTGAAAACACCAACTCTCGTTTTCAGTGACGTATTACTCCAAACTCGAAATTCATAGTTAATAATAAAACAAGATTATTAATCACTTGTAAATATAAAAATAGACAACATAAAAAGCCATGAATGCAAAATTATTATTCAACTGTCTGTTGTTTTTGAGTGCAAATTTTTAAATTAAACATCACATTTTTTTTTACTTTTTATTAATTATTTTTTAATTACCATATATCAGGAATTGTCAACATCACATCACATCAAAAATCACCACCACCCATCAATACTACACTGATAAAGGAATACAATAAGAAGCACAATTATTCACAAAGATTATTTCATATACATAACTTGTATACATAAGGCCACACAAACTCTTAATCATCAAATGGTTGTCAAAATACAGCTCAAAATTTCTTGCACAAAAACCTTTGAAAGAAAAAGGTAGAGGAGAATTAAATTAAACAAAAATAAATCATAGACGGTTACCTAGATCACATCAAAAAGAAGGAAGACAAAAGATTCATTGCCATAATGGTACAAAGGATGCATATCTGTAAAATAGAAAGAGAGCAACCAGACATTGATGTCTAACTGGTAAGTTTGTAGCTACAAGAAGAACTGTTAATTCCTAGCAGATCTATACTAGGAATAGAACTCTAATGTATACTGTACATCAGTGATAGTGTCTGCTTCACTTATTAAAGGCTTGCATATTAGAAGTACTACCATTATCGTCATTTATTTTACAAATATGCATCCTGTAACAATAAATCTCTCACATTTTCTTTTGCTATTTCAAGTTTTTTTTTTTACATTAATATTAAAAAAGTGAACATTTATAAGTATTAAAGCCTATTATATAATACAATTATTGACACTGTGGATTTACCTAGCAAGACAATGGCTACCACACTTGATCAAAGGGACATAACCCATACACTCAGCTGACATGTATTTACAGGGTGTGCTGACGTCACTCCATTACGCACTAATTAGCAATATATTTTAGACAGAGTGACGAGAGGCTTCATGCGTTCATTTCTCATTCACTCGCTTCGTTACATTCTCGCATAAACACTTACTTACATGCACATTCCACCTATTTCCACATATACACAGACAAGTTTGGTTATTAAAGTCCAATTACATTTCCACACAGTAAGTGTTGTTCACTTTTACATTTACACATAAAATAGAGTTGCCATTTACACCTATGATAATTGTAATGGTAGAGGTGAGTAGATTGGGATGGAAGGGTTCATCTGGACAGTCGACTGATCACTCGTATTAACGCCTGGTTCTCCTGCTTCACCCTTTCATTATCCTCACGCATTTTCTGAAAAAATAAAGTGAATAGGCAAAATGAATCTATATTTGATAACTGTGTTTATCTTGTTTAGTAAACCTGATACTTGCACACATTACCACCTTCAAAATAATAAACAGGTTGTCCAATACATAAAGTACTTGTCAAACATGAAATTTGGAAGTTTCATATGTTTACATTTAATTGTAATGGTATTAAAAACTGTTACAGGTCCAGTCCTTAGTTCAAATCTATTGCTGATGAGCTAGCTTTTACTATTAGAATCAATACTAACAAAGCACATTTAAATGTGGAATACTAAGACAATTTCTTTTGAACACAATGATTATGTCTAAAATATATAAAGAAAACTTCTAGCTCTACTGAACTATAAAAAGTATCTAAAAGTCTCCAAATGCCGAACAAATAAACACACCATTCCAACGTTCCAAACAACATTAATCTTAATTGATTTCTTGAGGTTTTGTTATGATAACATTTATGACACAATTTTTCTGTCCACAATAAATCACATATTTAAAGGAGATGGGGAAAATATTGTGACTGGAGACTTTTGTGAGACAGAGGCTTCTATAGCATTGTACTTCAACAAAACTGTAAACACTGGCAAGTTGGATTAAATTAGATGGATTCAAAATTATCCCAATTTTTTAAATTATATTTTACAAACTTTTGACATTTGAGTGTCATTTCAGAATTCTTTTGCAAAGATTATCTTGACATAATCTATATGACCATTATACCGCCAAAACATCTTGAATGAAACAAATGAGGGTGTATGCAGCAAAACATCACATATAATGTTGAAAACTATGTGTGATCAATTACACATGCTTTTGAATTATAGGCATAAACGTTCATTTTAACACACACATTTGATTGTCATAACAAGTAATGTAACACCCCCTTATCATTTAGATACATACTGTAAGCTTATAGTGTGCTTTTAGAGTTAGGACATACTGATGGTTTGTTTTGTTTCACTGGGGGTTTCCATCACATTTAAGGTTATTTCAATATGTGAAGGCAGGCCAGCCCAGATGTGAAGGCAGGCCAGCTCAGGGGTGAAGGTAGGCCAGCCCAAGGGGTGAAGGAAAGCACCCTCATTGTAACGGTCACAAATCATTGACAACATGACGCTCACAAGACACCACATCTCAGTGGCTTTGTCTTCCCCAATAGATCTCAAAAGTAACAGGACAAAAGACAGAATTCCAGTAAGGAGCCACACAACAAACAAGTGAAGTTTTAGTAACTAAATGTTTTGACGGATAATTATTATACCCTAATAGGGGGGACAAAAAAAATATACTTCAATCTGTCATGTTATGTAAAAGAAAATCAACCTCAAAATACTTCATGCCGAAACAAAGCACAAACAATACTGTACTATAAAAAATGTATACAAAAAAATAAAAGTAATTACCTTCAACAAAAAAATCCAGAAATAAAAATAAATCAAATCACACCACAACATTGCGCAACATTGTAAATATTTTAAAGTAAAATAAGGGAACAGAAGTGCAATCTTGATCATTTGATTATTTTCATTATTACTTAATTATAATCCTTTTGAATAGAGTGACTTGGATTCTCCTCAAATGATACAGTAGAACAGATACTGATTTTAAATGTACTTCTATCAGGTGTAAGTGTTATACCTCATCTGATAGTGCTTATAAATAACGAGTCAAAATTGAAAAAAAAAAACTGAATCTCCAGGTGAATAGTGTAGTTGCTGGACCACTCAGTATCACAGTAGTTTTGTTCCTGTAATATAAGCTTATCAGAGACCATAGATCATATATGAACATATCTATTATGATATTATCCAACATTTAAGTTCAAACCTCTGCAGTGAGTGATAGAACTTGTAGTGTATATCTAAGTTCAAACCTCTGCAGTGATTGATAGAACTTGTAGTGTATATCTAAGTCGTTGTATTCCTGAAGTATTAGTTAATCACAGAGCATCCTTTAACATTATTTGTAAAATTATCATATAATACTAACAATAGTCGTGTCTGTCAGTCTGAAATATTGGCAGAATAATGGTAAATTTTCTAAATCTACTGAATGACATTGTGTGACCCCTCCATACACAGGAGGTTGACAAGTGGACCTGTGAGCGGTATATTAAAGATGTTAGCTTTGGAGTGTGAATACCTTAAGACATGTTTGTTGCAATTGAATGATCTGTTTATTAAGGCCATTCATAAGGTTAATTATGTGGTGTAGTGAACTGATCTCAACCTGGAACTACATAGTTAGTGAGTTATAGACATTTCACTCCATGCTATTTCACACAACAAACTGGGTTTAATTTACCAGGCACAGAGGTACATGTCTATATCATCAGTATGGGGTATATATAGGTACTGGCCGAGCTCAAAAATAAGGGGAGAGTAATCTACCATTCGGTGTCGTGATTTCTGTATTAATTTTACCATCGTGAGAGCTTAGCCACCACCCGCGTTAATGCTCTATTCTCATCCTTTAACTTTTCATTTTCAGCTTTTAATCTGCCCATAAGCTGAAAAAAGTACAGCAGTAAAAGTTCAGAGATTCATAGGTTGGTTGATGAACTGATGATGGCTACAGAATATATGAATGAGATGAAATGTAACAGTGTTTGATGATTGATTGCTGTAGGTAGTCATGGTAAAGGAAGTGCTAAACCATCAGATAATGAGTGAGTTCACAGTAGTATGAGTGAGTTCACAGTAGTGATTTATTGTTGACTGATGAACAAATTGAGAGGTGAGTAGACTGTAGATTGATTGTATGTGATGATTGGCTGGTTGAATGGAATGAATCATGGATGGATTGACATAATTGCTACAATGGCTTAATAATAACGTCTCTGAAGGGTAACAACACAGCTAATCTTTAAAAATGCATTTTTTATGATAAATTTTCAGAACAAAGCTCTTGCTTCTATGAAATACTTTGGTTGGACTTGGTTGGGTTTCATGTTAAACCAATTGTTTAACTTTAGTGTTTGACTTGGGACTGTTGACAGGGAAAGGCATAAACGTTTTTTAAAAGAACAGAAAGCTTTTAATTAATCATTGCCATTATCATCTGAATGTTGTCAACAAATGAGAAGTCAAAGGTCCACCATAAAGGGAATCATGCCCGACATGTTCATTGAGAAGAAACAACAATCAGTATCAACTGGTCCCAACCACTTCAACACGATGAAACAACAATCAGTATCAAATGGTCCCAACCACTTCAACACGACGCGACAACAATCAGTATCAACTAGTCCCAACCACTCCAACACGACGCGACAACAATCAGTATCAACTGGTCCCAACCACTCCAACACGACGCGACAACAATCAGTATCAACTGGTCCCAACCACTCCAACACGACGAGACAACAATCAGTATCAACTGGTCCCAACCACTTCAATACGATGAAACAACAATCAGTATCAACTGGTCCCAACCACTTCAACACGAAGAAACAACAATCAGTATCAAATGGTCCCAACCACTCCAACACGAAGAAACAACAATCAGTATCAACTGGTCCCAACCACTTCAACAGGATGAAACAACAATCAGTATCAACTGGTCCCAACCACTTCAACACGATGAAACAACAATCAGCATCAACTGGTCCCAACCACTTCAACACGATGAAACAACAATCAGCATCAACTGGTCCCAACCACTTCAACAGGATGAAACAACAATCAGTATCAACTGGTCCCAACCACCATGACGAGACGCAAATGCATATTTTTAATAGCAGTGTATAATGGTTAATCCAGTAAATGACGTCCGTCTACGTGATATGCAAGTGGAAATACAATTAATATTTTCAAAACAGCTTGTAGGTGATTGGTTAAATTCGGCTATGGACACAAAAATAAACATATTCAGGCCTTCTCATTAGAGGTGTGTTTTCGTGGCATATAAACCACTTGGCGCAAATGAGAAGGCTTACAAATTGAAACTTTTGGCATAATATATATACGCCCAGAATTTTAACCCCTTATCCTTATCCAACTAAACTAGTTAACCAAACCAACTAAATACGGATGAAAATGAACAAAACACAGGCCTTTTCTTGGGAATTAGCGAGAAGTAATAAGCAGGTTTGAAAGATTTGTGGAAACCAGAACGCAAAATTTAATGAAAACAGTTATGTTAAATAAGTGTCTCTACCATAGAGGTCATATCATAGATTGCACGACATCTGCTCTTATATCTCCTTCATCCGATCATAGACTACGATCTAGGGAAGGAGAAATAAGAACAGATATTGTTTAATCTATGATATGACCACAGCCACTGTGCGACTGATAATCTTTGAGCCCTGTTAGTATAATGTATGCTCAGTAGTTATCACCATCATCTAGTTACACACAATCACAATTATATAAGAACAGGTGATTGTCATATAATCATATTTGACGTGATAGGAATCCTGAGAGAGGTGAGTGAGTTTAAGTTTGGAACATGACATTATCGGGCCGTCTTTTTTCGGAATTTTGTGTAACCAATACTAATAGTGAGTTGAAACCTACATAAATGTTCTTTCTGTTATGTGAAACGAAATTGCAGCAACAGTCTTTGTCGTAGATAGGATATTTTTTGTTGACAGATAAAGTGATCCACAATTGATTGTTGACAGATAAAGTGATCCACAATTGATTGTTGACAGATAAAGTGATCCAAAATTGATTGCTGACAGATAAAGTGATCCACATTTGTTGACAGATAAAGTGATCCACATTTGTTGACAGATAAAGTGATCCACATTTGTTTTACCCCTGGTGCCTGGACTTATTTTGCATTAATGGTGACCCTTCACATGAATTTTTGTTTTTTGTAACCTGAATGAGCATTAATTTGAAAAAATAAGTGCTGTATCATATCGTCTGCTCAGTAGTTATCAATATCTTATAAATACACACAATCACAATGACATATTTGCAAGAAAAGGTGATAATTATTGATGAAAAAATGATGAGAGAAATGACTACGTTTAAGTTTAACATTACATTATCTCTCTTCTATGTCCTCCCTATGACAGGCGAACCTGCAAACTTAAAAACATGGTCACATCCATCTTTTTCCACAGATGAAAGGAAAAATTTATATTTTTTTCAAATGCACTGTATTTGTTTTTTTTAGTAGGATTTTATACCTTTGTTACACATAAAAATAAAGATATAATCTTTCTCAAAGCAAGGATTCTATTGAAGAGAAAAGAGACCAAAGGATTGGAAAAAAGGCATCTATTTTTTTTATACAGTGAAAGCAAATGTAGAATCTGTTACAAATAGTTAACATATGTGCTGGTTATATCAGCTTCTTCTCAATAGCACTGCCTTTCAGACCTTCCCATGATACATTTACAATGCATCAGTTATCAAATATATTCCATTTCAAAAGAAGAAGTATGGTTCTTTTTCCACATAGAAAATATGGGATTTATTTAAGTAAAAAAAGTTGACTTCAATTTGCAGTACCTGAACAGCTAAAAGAAATAATAATATAAAGTAAAGAAAATTGGCATTTAGAATGAGACATTGTTGATTTGTCATGTTGATTTTTTGTTCTTTCATTTTAGGAGTTAAACATAAGTTTAAAAAAAAATTTTTTTTTAAATTTATTTATTAAATACAAAAAAATTGTGAAACTTGTTTATTGTTTCATTTATTTCATAGCTAAATAACACATATGTTAATAGCTTAAGAGTCTTCCAAACAAATTAAAAATACTACTTACCTTAAGTTCTTCTTCTAATTCAGAAACCTTCCTTTCTAAAGACCTCTTTTCTTGCTGAAAATGCAACATAGTTAAATGTGAGCATTTCAGTTTATTTCATTATTAAGCCACTACTAGGTTAGTGACAAACAATGAGTTTATTTGATTCCGGTTCACCTTACATCACACTCAAGCGTATTTCTCTCATATTGTAATGAGAATATTTCCTGTTAGGGAGATATTATTATTAAACTAAACTAAACAGACATTCAGTCAGGATTAGCCAGGTAAATAATTTTTTTTTCTGAATAAATTAACCATGGTATTAAACTTGTTCAGTTCTGATATCACTGGTTAAAACTAGAATTTAGCTGATTAAATGATCTCAACATAAGGTTGGTATTTTCATCTAGATATTTCAGTGATATTCAAGATTGATTGATTTGTGTTTATTGACCAAATGAATAATCAAAAAACAAATTGCATTTAACCACAAACACACATTCCCCTTTTAACTTCATGAGGAAATAGCTTTAGAGGAGTACTCTGATATAAATAAGACAGTCTATAGGCCTAAGGCTGTTATCACTAGAATAAAACGCATTGGTATAGTGATATACGGCGTGACTTCATTTGACTCACTCCTATACATGTACCTGATGGTCAAGAGACGGACTCAATCCTGTGAGCAGTACATTGGAGTAGGATTAGTAAGCACACTAGCTACCACTTAGCCACGGCCACAGGCCTCAACAAAAGAAGATTAAGACGTAGACTCCAATGGGAGAACAGAAATAATTGGAAAATAATTTTTGCCCACACAGAAGTTGACATTTTGTGTCATTTGAAAGGAACTCAAACTCGGAAAGATTTATCAGCATTGATTCGCAAGTTTGTACTTGCTTGTCTGAAAACACAGATGATCAATTGCTGGTGATTATTAATCAGCCGAAAATATCAAACATGTTTGCTGTCGGCCTGAACACATGCACTGATTTTTTTCCAGGATTGGTACAATCACCGCAATAGGGCGATTATATTCCGTCTTGTGTCTCCTGCATAATATAATTATTCATAAATCTCTAATGAAGCAAGCTTTGAACTACATGTAATGTACTGACAAAAATGGGTTAAAAATGTGCTTAAAAAAATTATATTTTCTTTTTCTTATGTGAACAGTGAACCATTGAATAACATGAGCTTTGACTTCCGATTTTTGTTTGTATTTGCTCAAATGTCTCACAACTAGGGGTAATTTTCTAGGGAAGGCAAAACATGTTTAAGGGGAGGCGTGGTCTCATAAAATGATATAGCCTGCTTAGCAATGTCACAGCTGACTGTACACAAGGATATCGGAGTTCAGAGTGACTGTTCCATCCATGGATTTTTTTTAGTTCAGGGTGACTGTACACATAGATATCTCAGTCCAGGGTGACTACCATCCATGGATTTTTGAGTTCAGGGTGACTGTACACATGGATATCTGAGTTTAGATTGCCTGTACCATCCATGGAATTTTGAGTTCAGGGTGACTAGACACATGGATATCTGAGTTTAGATTGCCTGTACCATCCATGAATTTTTGAGTTCAGGGTGACTGTAGCGGACATGGATTCATAGGGTTAGCCAGACACCCGTCCAAGTGGACGGGAAATCTCAGTTAAAATGCCTTTGTGGACGGGTTAAAATATAACTGAACACGGTTTACCATTCGCCAGAAAGATACATAAATAGTTGTGTGCAACAACAACAACGCCGAACAAACGGCTAATTGTCTCCTTACAATCTGTGTTGCACAGACCTCATCCACTTTAACACAGCTGAAGGGCACTCTATACCTATATTTAGCTGCTGAAATGTACACCTTTTGTAATGCTGAACTGTTTTCAATTGTTGCATTGCAACAATTTCTCTTCAGTCCGGGAGATCAAATTGATAAATAAAAGGACACAGCATGACGCTTATCAGTATTCTCTTGTTGAGCCCCACCCTTCTGGTACCCCCCTTACTCTCCAGCTGTGGAATAGCCTAGAATTTAAACAATGTTGCAATCGTTTTTGACTTCATAGAAACAAAGACCAGGACAGCGTGAGAGCTTTCAGAAACTGTAAAACCCCGCCCATCACGTGAGATTGTCTTTGTTTGATTCATGCCAGACAAGGCATCATATGTCATCATAATAAGGTTGCAGTGCCACTCCTTCAGTCTGTTAATCAATTCCACACATTTCCATGGGGTAGGTGTGGCTTCATTTAATAGGTCAGACACCTGGATAATCCTTCACTGTTAGTGGGTGTATGTTATATAATATGGGAATATAGCCTACTGAGCAAAATACTAATCAGCTGAGGGCTCTCACAGACTGACTGTCTGGCTCTGAGATCGCGGCAAATATGAGAAGGTTATTGTGTATGTTTATTTTCTTAGCCCTGGTGAGTACACTGGACTGAGTTTGCGTGAACGTGACCGTGAATTTTCGTTTGAGTAATCTCCACATAACGCGAACGACCATTCACGTGGACAAAATAAGGCCTGGTTGCATATAATGCACAAATTAGTCTCTAACAACCTCCCGTTAGTGACAAATGGCAGAAAGATGAAAGAAATAGCTAAAAGCAGTTGACATGTTGCGCAAAAACTCGTATACGAAAATATATACAGTATATTGGTATAGAGGCTTACAAATTGATCAGTCTGTGACTGCAAAATTGGATATGAAAATGTGAGGAATAGATCTAAACTACAATCATTCCAATACTGATTTTATCTCTAAAAAAAGTTTATCAAGTATCTATGTTATAGATATATATATGAGATGGTCAACAGACGGACTCGATCCTGTGAACAGTAAATTGCAGTAAGAGTAGGAAGCACATACGCTATAACTAAGCCACACCCATGGGCCAGTTTTCTCATTGTAGCAAATCCTGATATTTCCCACATAAAAAAAATGAAACATAATAGTTACCTGTTTGCTTGATCTCTTGAGAAAACCAGTTTGTCCTGGTCAATGAAGAAACTAGTCATGCCTTCTAATACCAGCCTTTTGTGACCCTGCAATGAAAACATACAATAAAGATTAGTCTCAAATATAATTTGGATGAGATGTTGACAATAAGAAGCAAGCAGATTTTATTCTAATTGTTAATAGGTTTCAATGCAAAAGTCTTCCGCCCAGGTGACCACTGGCTAAAGGAAGTATCATTGAGTTTATTCATACTGTCAGTTTTGGAGGAACATTAACTTTTCAACATAGGGTTCATGTTAGCGTTTGACAATATCAGACGCTATCCTAAAAAAATTTGGTTTCCAGTACGCATGTAGACATAATTCTTGGATTTCGATTTTCAAAACGTTGGCATATATGAACAATTTAAATTTCAAAATCTGTGACATGTATTGCCATCACTAACTTCGCTGTCAACTTGAGATTTCGGGAAAATTTTATTATGACATTATTGTTGTACATTTTGATGCAGCCTGTACGTCTGTATGTGTTAACCGCATAAGAAATTTAAATTGTCTAACAGATTTTTCGCTATTTTCTGTTTCTCTCGATTGCATTTTGGATAATTGGTCGGGTCTGCACCTCTGCTGACTTCTTTTGAACTGAATGATTTGCGAAGAGGCCGGCGAAGCGGCATTTTTAGCTATGCATTCTGCAATATTCTAAATTATTGCTGCACTACTGCGAAAGGAATGTAAAACCAAAAGTAGCCGAATAATGGATAACGCATTACTTGCTCTTTTGTAGAAAAAGGTAATAATAGTCAATAGCTTTCAGAATGGTAACATAATTTCGTATCCCAACCGATTTTCCCAAGAGCCAAAGGATAAATATAACTATAGAAGGGCACAAGCTATTTTAAAATGGGCATGGTGTCAAGCGTTTAGAGCATGGTGCCCAATTTTAGGGGCATGGCGCCAGAAAAAGGGGCATGTTGCAACGCCACACCAAATATGCCTAGCGAGGGGTCTGGTTACCCGAAAGCGTCCGCAGCAGCAGACACGTTGAGAAACCAGAAGAGCGAAAAAGCCTTGTGAGTCTGTGCACTCGCCTTCATCTTTTGATGTGGCCAAACTTGGAGAGCCAGATTTACTGGCTTTGAAGGATAAGTTGGGTATTTCCCAGCTTATAGGTCGGCTTGATTCCTTCTTGGGACATCAGTCCAAGATATTATGAATGCTGCTGATTGGGCAACAGCCAGAACTTTCCATGACTTTTATTTTAAGCCTCTCGAGAAAGCAAATAGTTTTGCTTCAACCGTATTATCACAACAAATACAGTGATATTTCATAATAATGTGGATGTTACTAGGATGTTACTTGGAACTAATTTTCGCTGTTTTCCAATTACAAATTTTGCGCGAAATATAATTCCCACAAAAAGACGTATATCAATACAATGTAACCAGCCTAAAATGTGCCACAGTATACTGCATACACTATCTCCACAATTAGTCTTTATAACTAGTAAGCGGGAAAATACTCTGAGAGTGGGTTTAACAAGTTGCGGCAGTCATAACATCACATTGTTGTTGTTGTAGCTTATTTTATCTTGAGCTGTCTGCGTGTGTTTGACAATACAAAGAGTGAATCTGATCAACTACTATTGCAAGGCAATATCAGGGCAAACATGGTGAGGTTAATTAAAAGCTTTTACAAAGTTAACTAATGTAATCAAGTTGCATTCTTTTTTTGGGATCTAAGGGAGCGTCTCCACCCTTCGTGATCTGTTTCTTCGTGAATTTCATTCGTGATCGTCTAGGATTTCACGTAGGCGTCGTGACATATTTTGATTTGGAGACGGGCTTTTGCTTTCAAAGTTTTGTACATCACGAATTG
>JAVFBX010186191.1:0-13915 GCA_034783855.1 Mopalia kennerleyi | reverse complement strand
TTAACAGTACACTGTGACCATTGATGATGGTACACCATGAATTGATGGTGGCACAGAACACCATGATTTACAGTACACTGTGACCATTGATGATGGTACACCATGATGATGGTACAGTACACCAGGGTTTACAGTACACTGTGACCATGGATGGTGGTACACCATAATGATGGCACAGTACACCATGGTTTTCAGTACACTGTGACCATGGACCATGGTACATCATGACTGTGTGATATATTAATTTTTACAAAAGTTTATTTCACTTTTTTAGTATTGATCAGTTGTATGAATAAGTGACGAGAGTTTGGGAGAATCTGTATCAGAAAGTTAACCATGCATTTGATCAAGCCAATAGTTCCGGTGTCGAAAATAGCATCGTTACTGTTATTATTGTTCCAATTATTATTTACCTGGTTACTAATCTCCTTCTTAAGGGCATCTCATTGAATTTTGACATTTCATTGTCAGTGTTTGGTGAAAAACAGACTGAGTGAGGAAACCTCATTTTGAATGGTTACTTGTAAGTTTAAACATACATGTATATTGTATACTATTAAAGGGACATTGGTTTGTATCATTTCATTTAAATGGGAATGTTGACAGTTATTACGTTGTCACACTTGCAAGATGCACATTCAAAGGTGAAAAGCACACAATTTTGAATAAAAGTCAGATTTATCATGAGCACATCACATTAAAATAACATAAATACCTTGCTCTGAATGCCTTTTCTGCTTTGATAGCCTCTGAAGCCTGCTTGTATTTTAGCTGCTGCGTCAGCCACTTCAGGGTCGTTCAGATCAATGTCAACTTCTTCCTCTTCCTCTCTGAAAAAGGAAACAATAACATCAGCTGTAATATGATCAGGACTTGTAATGATTTATATGAACCTTAAAATCAACACTGTTCTTAAGACAACTCAGGATAAGTTGGAGGTTTCTCTTGCAGTCAAGGGTATTTCACTAATGTAATAACACTTTGCATTGGAAAGTGATTGATTGATTGATTGGTGTGTTACGTCCTGCTTAAGGGTATCTTACTTATATGACAGTGGTGTATTCCAGCAATATTTGACACTAGCACAATCAAGATGTGAAGCTTTTCCATAATGTTCATTTTCCTCCTGTGCTAAGCAAGGACAGTATTGCCACTCTTCAAACAACATGCCCATTTTTTTTTTAGAAAGAAACACCTCCACCATATATGTGATGTACATGTATCTAATGGCTTGATACATGGAGGAATCAAACATGCCCAATATAACAACGTATAGTTAAGCGGGCTGGTCGAGTTCCTTTTTATTGGTCAGAATGCTAGTTGTTGCTCTTCGATCAAAGATTCAATGGGGAAGGCACTGAATGAACATTTAGGATCCATTTACAAAATAAATTGTTATCTACGAATTACATGATAAAGCCATTGGTTTTAATTCAAATTCAATATCAAGAAGAAGGCCAGGGTCATTCGTATGTAGGCTTTGACTGTAAGCCAACTCTGTTTCCTTTCTGATAGAAAAAATATCTACTTTAAATCAATGTGAGAAAGAAATCCTCTTACTTCTCTTTGCGTAGTTTATCAGCCTCTTCTTGAGCAGAATGTTGACGGAATTGTGATTGTATTGTGACCGCTGCAGCTTGTTGTTGAGGATCACTGGCATCCACTGATGGATTCTGAAGATTACAAGAAAAAAGGTCTCTATACTGATTGCACATACAAAGTGGCAAAAAAGATTTAATGATATATTCCATATATCTGGGAAGCAAGAAATAAATTGTCCTCACAATGTATCAAACCTTAGTATAATAGTTTTCGAAATTCTGAACGTTAGATACATTTTGTTTTCTACAAACTTTATTTTCAAATCTAGACTTAATTGTGAATTTTCACCAAAAAAAAAAGTAATGAGAAATAATTGCACTATTAAATGAGAAGAATTCAGAATGATATAAGACAACATTTACCATTATCTATAGGTACATGTACATAAGTGTATATAAGTTAATCGCACGGGCACAGGGATGTTGATTTATAGGAACCGATGAATAATCTTATGTATATATGAATATTTTGCCATGATAAATCAGAGCTCAATATGTATCTAGTTGTAAGGAAGGATAACAAATTACACTTTCATTGATCTTATGAATAGAGTTTACCTTAAAGCTATCATTATTATAGAATCGATCATCAAGTTTAGCACCATGAATAGCAGGGTCGTGTCCAGTTTCTGAAAATAAAATATCAAAAATAATCATGAGCTTAAACTTTTGTTCGGCATGTAAAGTGTACATCTGAAGACCTATATAGTATGTTATATACATGTAAAATAAAGGGCAATTGGGTACCATAATAAAAAATATGCATATCAACATATATTTTCATGGCTTTTGAGATAACATTGTCTTAGTAAGAACATAATCTATTCCAATCGACCTGTAAAGGCAGATTGGTCAATGGTCACTGCTGGTGATTCTTTGTTCCACTCTAAGACTCCCTGGTTTGGTTCCCAGTACTGCATTTATAGGCATAATTTTCAGAGCTACATCTGTTTTAATAGAGTGTGGTGCCAAAAATAATGAAAATGTTGTTACAGATCTCTTTCCAAACAGCACAGAAATCAATATAATATGATTACGCATTAATAGAATAGGTAGGGAATGTCCATGTAGGCCAATAAATGTGCACAGATTGAAAATTTCACAGCATAGGAGCAGTATCACTTTGTAATATTGCAAGTACTGTGCGGGAAAAATCTATGTTAGGAGCGGTTCAAGAAAGGACAAGTTCAATTTTCTCCAGTCTCCATGTGCACACAACAGCAATCAATAAACACTATAAATAACCATGCCACAAACCATAGTTGACAGATGAATACAGCTAACGGTGATCTCTAAAGATCTATATGGTTTCTACCATACACAGTAATTACCAACACACATCAACATTTGAATGCACACACTACGCGCAGGGAATGAAGTGAACAACATAGAAGTAAAACATTTACAAACCTGTAATAAATCCCAGGGAGTCCCATCCACTTTAGAACGGAGCACACCTTTTCATATGGGCTTTTATCCATACATGGTTTTTAGTGAGCAATGTGTTAACAATTATAAAGCCAGTCAAACCCAATAAAATGCAGTGGGTTGAAAGTTTATGTTAATTTTCAATGCACAGGAATAAAGAGGCATTCTATCAGCCTGTGGTAATCAACTGGCGCAAAACAGGTTTCCAATGTCATGCATTTTATTTTCTACAGTACTTAGCTCTTACAATGTAAGAAGGCATATATCAGCACACAATTTTGATCCCTGGCTACAATTCATTCACTGACCAGTGTCCTTTGATTGGTTTGTTTGGTTTTGCGCTGTACTTAACTTAATTTCACTCACATGACAGCATTCCAGCCCAATCAGTATAGGAACGGTGTCTTTTGATGAGTAATAACCAGTTAAATGTAGTTTGAATACATCAGATCCTTGTATGTCGACCTATAGTGGTGAGCAGGAAAATGATAGTGGATTTCTCTGCTTTCAAGAATTTCTATCACTTGACTTTAAATTGCCTTGCCAATAATTATAAACAGTCTCAAATCGCAATCTCAAATTTCTAAATCTGCCTTAAATAAAATGGACAACTACAACAACTGAGGTCTAGTAAAATCAACCGCTGCCATAACTGGATTCACCTCATGGGATGACTGGGTCACTCAAACCTGTCAGCGGCACATTGAAGGAGAATTAGTAGTCTGACACGCTTACCACAAAATTACTGCGACAAGTATATCGTTAATGCACATTGAATCTATTGTCAAAAACTGAATATTGCAATACAATAAACTCCAGCAATGCGTGAAGAATTCAACTTCTATTTAACTTACTGCAAAACTTTTTTCATCAACAAAAACATTTTTCCAGAGTTTTTAAGCCACTCATTCTTTGTTAAATAACTTATAAAGAAAATTAATAACTAGCAAACGTTTGTCTGATAAACACAAAACAGTTTATTCAAAATCTACAGCGATAGAAAGCTAACTACATGTACAATCATTTTCTCTGATAGAAAAAGTCTGTATTTGACTTCTGATACTGATAATTCATATATCTTATGGCTTGATTGGAAATGCTAAGGTGTTTTAAATGCAGTAGTGTAGAGTTTGATTTTAAGGGTGAATTTGTACACTAACACTTCTCTTTAAATGCATCAGGTTTCATAGCTGGGTGAACACTGTGCATCCCAAATATTTAATCAAAATTGTAAATCAATACTTATATATTGTTACAGTCCATGAACTTGTTAACATTCTGATAAGAATGTTAACATAACATCACACATACATTGACAACAAATTTACCATAGAAAAGTTGTGCTAAAAATATAAACATAGTAACGGATATGGTTCTGGGGGAAAGCTATTTTCTTTATGGTGCTCATATACTCTGGGTTATATGTCATAGTTTGCAATCTGCACCCAACTTTTCAGTTTTAATACAACTTCTGTATATGACTGTAAATTAAAACTTTAACAAAAACATAATCATTATTTAAAGTGAATGTAAAAATGGTTTAGAGCTTGTCAATTTGTAAATAACAGAAAAACAATACAGATACAAAGCTTACTGATCTTTCATAAATGGAGTAAATTGAGTGTTGTCACACAGTGGATCACACATTAGGCGCCTATCACTCATGGATTAGTTTAATGGCATTTTAGGTGCAAGATGTAAAAAAAAAATGACAATTTGTTTGGTATCCAATGAAAGGAACAGACAATTTGTTTGGTACGTTTTTATGTCCATTGATAAGCTAGTGATAAAAAGTGCCTCACTGCATGATGTCTACAAAATTATGGTTACCGTTGAAATGTTTATCATGGATCAGCTACAATTTCCCATTCAACCAGGCTTTACATAAAATGGATATAAAAATGTCGCATTGTCGCTCTTCCAGGTAGTTATCCAGGATTCCTTTTGACTTGTCATTTTAAATACAGACTGATACACAGTTGTGTTCATATAAATAGACAGTCTGACAATAGGACATAAAGGTCTGACTGGAGTAGGAGTATGGTAAATCCAATGTCTATATGCTCAGTGTCTATGTTATCTGTGTACACAGCTTCATGTCGGACAGTCATCCACTGTTAGTACTTCCCCATCAGAGTTACATTGTACACACAGTCCATAGATAAAAAAAACCCCTCTTATATTACAACTAGAGATCAACTTGCTAAGGATAGCCAAAGTCTTAGTCATAATATAAATCTCACGGTATAGAAGTATGATGTATATTGGCAGTTATTATGGCAGTGTTTTTACAAATATATAAATTTGGGTCAAATATAACATTTTATTGGCAAAATGAATGACTTTTATATACCGCACAACCTAAAAATGCTTCCTTAATAACAAATGTGTGGCGATGTCAAAAGTGACATCATTATGGAGTTCATTTTGGTAAGCGGGATTTGAGTAAGTCTATGTTAAATGTTCTAAAAATGTTTGTTTAGAGAAATTGAAACACAAATCATGCAAACAAGAAGATTATCTGATCTCATGCTCAATAATATAGAATGTATGTTGTTAAGATGTTTAAAATTCTTTGTCCACAAATTATAATAATGGTTAAAAAAAAAAACAATTTGCGCACACATTTTTTTCTTTTTCAAGGAATCAATAGATTGCTTGCTTTATACAAATAAACATGATGAAAAGAACATTTAAATTGACATTTAAATTAAAGCCCGTAGTTTGACAAGCCAAATGCAACTGTTCGTCTTTCAGAACATTTCAGGCAAAGCAGACCAACAGCAATAGTCACAAGTTAAAGGCGCGTTTTTTTTTTGTTTATAATATTCGATTCGACATGACATCCTTCTTTTTGTAATTGCAAAAAGACGTTTGCAGGACACGTATTTTATGGAAGAATAATCATAAAAAAGATGCAGGCGAAACTTATAAAACAGGCATGAAGTGTCTTGGCATTAGTACTACACTACATATACTTCTAAAGACTATTTGGGATTATCAAACTTCATGCTAAACAACATTCCATGACAACGATTCACTATGTATTCAAACTGGTTGGTCAAAAGACCAACAAGAAAGCATCTAGAAGATCAAAGTATGTAGAAGTGTTGTCAAAAAGTCACATTTTATCAGCAGGATCCATGCATTTTTGTTCATGCACTCACTCACCAGGCTCAATGTGGCCGGGCTTTCCAACACTACCCAGCTTTGTACCACATGAACCAGTGGGAGCGGATTGATTTTCAGCTTGCTCTAGCAGTACATCAGATGGGTCAATGATATCTACAGCTTGATCGGTTTTATTCATAGATGCCATAGCTCCAGTAACTGCAGAGTCAACAATATGTTTAGAAAATTCCTGTGTAGTTGAATCAGCTGTAGCTGTTTGTGGCTGTTCCGAACCCCCAAATCCACCCAGAAAACCTCCTGCTGCCTGTCCAACCTTTTCCGTGACAATAACTTTCCCTTTATCAATAACTTCTTCAATCTTGTCTTTGATAACTTCGGTCTGAGTATTTATGAAACCTTCAACTCCAGAGGCTTCTTTGGATGCCTCTTGCTTCCCAGTATTTATTCCAGAGGAAATATTGTCCTTACCCTGCTGTATAGCTGCTGAAGTATTGGATGATATATCTTGAAAACCTGCAGACACATTTTCTTTTCCGTCATCAAACAATGCGTCAAATTTGTTAGCAGCATCAGAAATTCCTGTGGAAGCAGATTCTTTTGTAGAAGTGGCAGCTCCTCCCACTGCTGCAGAAGTATTTTCAAATCCAGATGACATGTTTTCTCTACCAGCAGACACAGATGACGAGAAAGATTCTTGAATTGAGGAAACATTCTGTGCTGTAGAATCCTTTACCTCAATAGCTTTGGTAGAGATAGAAGTAAATGCCGAAGAAGCAGAATCTTTAGCAGAGCTTACTTCAGTTCCAACTTTTTCAGAAACATTAGTTAGTCCAGTAGACACAGATGATGTCCCACTATCAACAGCTGTTCCAATTGTTTGTCCTGCAGCAGATACCTTAGATGCGGAAGCATCTTTTGCAGCACTTGCCTGTGATGACAATGCATTGAAACCAGATGAAATACTTTGTCTTCCAGAATCAACATCAGACTCAATCTCTGCAGCAAACTGGCTAGATGAATTTTGAACAGAAGTTACTCCTGCTGAAATATTACCTTTTCCAGAATCAACAGCAGAACCAAAATCAGCAGATAGGTCACTTGCAGTTGTTGAGACCTCATTTTTAGCTTCATTTATTTTAGATGAAGCAGAGTCTTTGGCAGCTGATGTGTTTGTGGACAATGATTGTAATCCTGAACCAATGCCTGCTGTTACATTTCCAACACCAGCCGACATATCTTCTTTTCCGGATTGAAAGCTGGCATCAGCATTAGCTTTTGTTTCATCGAGTTTATATCCAACTGAATCTGCTTGTTCAGAGACAGTACTTTTTCCTTGATCTACCATTGAACCGAATCCAGCTGATAAATTTCCTATCCCGGCTGACATTTTTTCTTTACCTTCTGCAATTGTGGTTTCTACCTGTTCCTTAACTTCAGTGGCCTTTGCAATGGCTGCCTCTTTTACTTTTGAAGCTTCTTCTGCAACTTTCTCTTTCCCTTGTTCAATCGCAGAGCCAATCCCAGCTGATACATCACCAATTCCCCCTGCAACTGCTTCCTTCCCAGAACTGAAAGTTGATCCAACTGAGTCACTCACTTCGTTAGCTTTGTCAGAGGCTTGATTTTTAACATTTGTGACTCCTTCACTTACATTATCAGCAGCAGCATTAACTGTGGATCCAGCCTTATCAGCTGCATCATTTGCTGATGATACCACAGATGTTTTAGTGTCTGAAACTGCAGTTGCACCTTTGCTCACCACAGAATCAATCCCAGCTAAACCGGCTGAAAAATTTTCTTTTCCCTTTGATGTTGTAGTTTCAATGCCTTCATTTACTTTATTGACTTCAGCTGCAGTTGCATCTTTAACAGAATCAGTTTTGGCTGCAACAGATTTTTTAGCATCATCAGCCACGGCTGCAATGTCTTGTATGCCGGCATTTAGTTTTTCCTCTCCAACAGCTAGATCTCCTTTGACAGCACCAGCAGTTTTGTCCAAGAAACCTTCAACAGGAGCTTCCTGAGGAGATTTTGAACCCTTATCTTCAGTGTTGGCTTCTTTTTTAGCCTGTCTGGCTGCACTAAAGGAGCAACCCATGTCGTGTTTTGAATTAGATCACTAATTAGATCACTGCTGCTAAAAACAGGCCTCCTTTTACTTTGATCGTTTTTCAATAGTTGTCCATGTCACATCAAGCATTGGCTGTATTTCTTTAAAAAAACAAAAGAAGAAAAAATGAACGATGGAGAAAGACATGATGCAAGATATTGGTTATAACTACCCTAATTATAAGCATCCATGCAGCATGCTAATTTGAAAGTATATCAGCTTATCAAAAAGAATATAACAATATCCCACGCACTTAACTAACTTTGAGAATTTGAACCTATTTAAATCCAGTCCAACTCCCACCCACTGTTCTTACTTTAAAAGGCTTTCAGTTGTCATGCTTGAATGATCGAAGGATTAAAAGGCGCTTTGTGACAAACCTGACATAGCTTTTTTATACATGGTGATTAATAACGATTGGTATTCTACCTAAAACCTCTGCAGTAACAGGATTTAATGCTTGTAAATTTTGCACAGCCATTTGTTATAATTTTACATCCACTGAATGTGATGTTATTCCTGTTTAACCAAGAGCTTGTATTCTGAATACTGGCTAGAGCCCATACTCAAATATAGGTCAACATATGAATGGAAGGCAATGACCTCATTTGGCATGCATGGCTAGTTTCAGAGCATTCAACCAGAGCAAATGAGTTAACAAACTTTCAATACAATGATTTAGATGAAAAAGATAAAACAGTTGTAATTATTATGACAAACCAAACAATACCCTACCTACCCCTACCCCTCCTAAATAAATAGACAATATTCATTTTAAACTCAATTATATGTTCACTTAATAATTTTCACAATGCAAAAAAACCCATATTCTTTAATAAAAATGCCAATGTTATATAAACATATTATTATATACAAAATGGAAGGAAATTAAAAAACCCACACCAATATACACAACTGACAGAATTTAGCTATGTTAGTTATCTGCTTGCTTGAATAAGGAGGATACAAAAACTGTAGTGGATTACAACTTTTTATATCATTCAATCATACAGTGGAGGACTGAACACTACATTTTATACCTATATTAAAATATATTTACTTTCTAACCTGTTTTTTATCTGTCTTTATCTCATAAGAGAAACATGAAAATAACAAATTGATAATTGTCTAGGCACAAAATAAAACATACATACCATTTTGGAACAGTTTTCCAGTTAGATGTTTGCTGCCTATTACGTAACGTAATCCAAAGAAATTGCAGTATCACCTTGCTTTGGGTAAAAACGAGGAAACGAAATAAAAAATCCAGTGTTGGAATTAGAATCGATAGAATAAAGGAGACTAAAACCGGTCACATTCCCCTGCCTATCTCCAGGAACCAGCTGCGCTCCTTGCCTTCTCCACAACTCTATGGTACAGGCTGTACAGACCCAGCTTAACCAGACACAGTCTGTCCCAGCTATTTTTGCCTTCTCTTTCACTGACATGCAAGAAGCCACTCTAGGCTTGGCTGGCTAGCTCTGCTTGGATTGGATAGGCTGAATGGTTTCTTGCTGTAAACAGCAGGTTAACCCTTTCAGTAGCTGTCCAGCAGAACTTTCTATACAATCAGCTTTGAGCAGTCAGTTGTCCAGCCCACAGATCAACTCCCTGATAACTGAAAGCTCAGAGCTATCCCACTGTGGGGGTGTTAAAAACATACAATCTCACATGACATGATTACTCACAGAGTAACCTGTGTAAAGACATTTTGTGAATTTAAGTTCACCATGACATTGTAACTAGTTCACTGTCAGCAATTCTTAGTTGCACACCAGATAGACATATCAATTTGGTTAACTTTAAACCAATTTGAAAGAAATTTGTTCACTGCATCAATCTTAATTATTTATTAATTTGTTTATGTAGTCACTGTGGCTTTTTCCTCCCAACATTAATTAGTCAGAAAAAAAGTCTGCCACAGTTTTAATTTTAGTTGAAGATTCAGAAAGTGTTACTTTATCAAATAAATGCACAATTTACACTATTTCAGATAATAAAAACCAGCTCACATGTCTGTACAAATAAAGTTATGAATATAATAAACTACGACTAAATATGATTGATTCATGATTGGTTCATGATTGGTGTTTAACACTGTATTTAAGGTTGTTACACTTACAAGATGGCGGTGTTCTTCCAAAAAGTGAACAGTAAAACAACAATAATGTGGAGTTATGTATACAAATGTTCTGTTGGATAATTAATATTCCTCCATGGCTGACAGCAGACTCAATATGCAATGATAGAGATAGTAGTAAGAAGACGTTCTAATAATTAGGCTGGCTGGCATGGAGCCAAGCTTGAAGTGTTGTTATAGTGAGAGGATATTGGTAACGTTTGATCATGTTGATCTTCTCACTTGGCAGTCCCTCCGACTCCAACAAGAGAAAGACAGACAGTAGCCAAAGGAACTGTTCAGTGTGAGATGGTCAATATATCATGACATCTCAAAATCTACTACTCCACTTCAACTGTAAGACAAAACTCTTAACCGACTTAGATATACTAAGTTACTAGGGATGTTAACCCAAACTTAGTCTACCCATAGCAAACAACTTGGTTTCGATCAATACATGTACGTTTACAGGCTGTATCTGAGATATTTCACTATGATGCTGGCTGGACATTTTGAATCCTATCATGATCTAAATATTTTTATGATATGGAGGACTGTAAACTCCACAAACAAATCAGACTTTCTGACATAATTGATAACATTTTCCTTCAATTAATAATTTTATTATTTCATGATGATACTCAAGACAATAAACAACCAATATAATATCTTGAACATATCCATAGTCGTATAAACACAGCTCTATAATTCAAACTGAAATGACTAGGTTCATCAATAATACAATCCAGAAGCAGTTTATTATTGCACCAATAGACGACTGAAGGCCTGTATTGTCATAATATCAACAAGACCCACATTACAGTTTGTTTGCCCACACCTTTGAAAGAGTATCAGTTTAGTTATTATACTATACTCTCGCCACTGTCTGCAGTAGCAGACGAAAATATATGGCTGTTTACTTGACTGGGCTGTGACTCCCAAACCCGTAGAATTTCAATATATTTTATTTCAGCCTCAAACATAGTATGCATGAATATATTAACGGCGAATGTCAGAACAAAATTGTTATGGATTTGCATATAAAAACCTGATGTTACTGTTTGGCTATAATTTAACTGGATTAAATCATGATGCAAAATATTTAATAAGCTTATATTTTATATCTAAAATAATGAATTGTCTCCTATAATCATGTCTATTGTAGAGTGACAGACACAATTAGAATATTGGGATAATTTTGTCATTTCTGGTACAAAACATGTTATATCAGAAAAAACAAATGTGTGAACCAAAATGTTGGGTTTATGATTAAAATAAAATAAAAGTTTCATTTTGTGGTAAAATATGTGCATATATAAATTTCTAATATATAATTTTTGACATGAATGACTCAAACAATTTTTTCTGTACTGTTTCCAGCAGTGCTTGACAACTTCTTTTGATTGTTCAACAAAGATGCTATGCCATCATCAATATTTGATATTTTACCAAATGGTTAAAACAATAACAACAACAACATGACAAAACATCTTGGCAATTGCGGCCTGTTCAGTATAGCTTAAAATAATCATTCAGAAACTGGAATAGACCTATACCAGAAGCTGCAGTCTATACCAGAAGCGGTCGCCTAACCAGTGTGTTTATGACAGCACCTCGATGGAAGGCTTATTGATTGCTGTAGTGGGACACATATTAGATCTGCCGGCCAGTGAACATGTCTTAACCCTTGCACACTGTATCTAATAAAAATCTGCAGTTTATTTGTCTCTCCTGAGCTAGACTCTCCCAATGGGGGACTATTTCATAATTGACTCTATAGCATTATTTGTACCAATTGTCATAAATAATGCCACGGTTGGTGTTACAAATTCTAACCAATTTCTGAACCTCACAGTTAATGTTTGTTAAGGATTTGGAAGTGTGACTACCTATGTAGTATTTCTGTATAGAAATAAAGCAAATATATTACAGCATTAATATCCTAAGCAATTAAACAAGTATTAGATTTATGTCCATTGTTGATAACATTTTCATGGCCAAAGTTAGAGTCATTATCTTTCTCTCTTGATACTTGAGCTCGCTGCTGTGATAAAGTTTTTCGGCAGAAATAACAGACAATTATATTAAGTTATTTGTGGCCAATTACTGCAATCGCAATGAAAAAAAAAGAGTGTGCTTTTGCATTTTAAGGTTTGTCTTTTAAGTGTGCAGTTCTGAAATAAATTTGACATCCATGTATGTAAGCGAGACAGCCCAGTAAATTAATAATATTACCAGATATTACTTGTATGAAAGGCATCTTAATTCGTCCCTCAGATAACATTCGAATGATATTTAACCATTCATATTCATAGGTTGAACCAATGTAGTAACTGTTCTAGTAAAAAGGTTTAAATTTTTGTAGGTATTAGATAGTGATGCGATTTCACCTACACATATATATGCTAAAATCATAAAACCTTTTAATGTGAAAAAATTGTGTATTTTTTTTTCAGTAAATGTGTTTGTTTACTTGTTAAATTCAGACGACTTAAGTGGTTCCAGTCTCAATCTCAATATTTCAGGTCATTGTTCAGTCTCAAACAATCAGGTCTCTGCCTCGAGTACAACACTGAGCAAGTTACACATCATGTCCTTATTTTTCTTCAATACTTTCTTGCATTAGATTATCAATAGCAAAGTTTTGATTTAGAAATTTGCTTAATATCATTATGGAATAGAATACACGTAACATTAAGACATCAAGTTGTGAAATGTTTGTTCCCTAATAGGTTCTTATAGCAATCAATGCGATTATGCGAATAACTTATTCACATTTTACAAAATTATTGTAGAAACAATGAGAAACAATTCTCATGAAGAAACATGTTAATAGTTACAAGAATACCAAAAAGATCATTCATACATGACTCGAGAATCTAATAACTTATGATGACTTTATTGTCATAAACTTTGGTTTGTTTGTTTGTTTGTTTGATTGGGGTTTAACATCGTACTCAAGGGTATTTGACTTATATGACGACAGATTATCCACTTCACACTGTTCCTTGTCCTATTATGGTGTAAAACCGAGAGAAAAACTGGTAAAAACCACCCCCGCGATTGCCGGAGCCACATCTCATGACTCACTCATATACCATCAACTTTGGAATCTAAATTCTAATAGTATATGATGACTTTATTGTCATAAACCTTGCAAGCTAATAATTTATGATGAATTTACCTTCATAAACTACAGAACCTAATAACTTATGATGAATTTACCTTCATAAACTACAGAACCTAATTATTTAAGATGAATTTACCTTCATAAACTACAGAAGCCAATAATTTATGATGACTTTACCTTCATAAACTACAGAAGCTAATTATTTATGATGACTTTACCTTCATAAACTACAGAACCTAATTATTTATGATGACTTTACCTTCATAAACTACAGAACCTAATTATTTATGATGACTTTACCTTCATAAACTACAGAACCTAATTATTTATGATGACTTTACCTTCATAAACTACAGAACCTAATTATTTATGATGACTTTACCTTCATAAACTAC